>PVJO010004490.1:0-109198 GCA_004026905.1 Hystrix cristata | reverse complement strand
TGTTTTGATTACTTTGTATTATAATTTGATATTTGGAAGTCTGATGCCTCCAATTTTCTTCTTTTGGCTCATATTGCTTTGGTTCTTTGGATGTTTTTGGTCATTCCACGTGAATTTCAGGATTGTGTTTTCTGTGAAAAATGTCATTGGAATTTTGATGGAAATTGTAATTAATAAGTACATCACTTTAGTATGGAAAATTTAACAGTATTATTTTCTCCAATCCATGAACATGGGATATCTTTTTATTTGTTTCTTATTTATTTCATCATTGTGTTATTGTTTGCAGTATAGAGATTTTTCACATCTTTGCTTAAATTTATTCCTAAATATTTTATTCTTTTTAATGCTATTGTAAAGGCAATTACTATTCTAATTTCTTTTTTGGATAGTTTCTCATTACCATATAGACATGAAACTGATTTTTATATGTAGGTTTTGTATTCTTTAACTAAATTCATTTATTAATTCTGAAAGTCTTTTGATGATGTCTTTAAACTTCTTATGTATGAGATTATGCTACTTGCATACAGGACAATTTCACTTCCTTCCTTCTGATGCCTTTCATTTCTTTTTCCTGGCAATTTTTCTGGATAGAACTTTCAGGGTTACATTTCATAGCAGTGGTGACAATACACCTGAGAACTGTAACCAAAAGACAGCATGGATAGCTAATCTTATATTAGACAAAACAGAGTTTATGCCAAAAACTATTATAATAGATGACAAAGTCATAATATAATGCTAAGAGAGTCAATTCATCAAGAGGATATAACAATTATAAATATATATGCACCAACGCCAGTGCACCTAAATATATAAAGCAAATATTAACTAAACTATGGGAGAAAAAGAGAGCACACTTTCAATGATGAGTAGATCATTCACATGGAATGTTAATAAATAAATGTCTTGAATGGCACAATAGGCCAAATTAACATAATAGACCAATATAGAACATTAAATCTAACAACAGCAGAATAAACATTCTTCTGAAGCACATATGAAACATTATTCAGGATAGATTATCTAAGTCATGGAACAAATCTTAACCAATTTAAGAGGATAGAAATAATGAGGTGTCTTTCCCCCAAATTATGATATGTAAATAGAAATCAGTAACAGCAAAAAGTTGGAATATTTGTCTTGAAAAATCAATAAGTCAAATAAGTAATCAAAAGAGAAGTTTACAAAAAATTTTGAGACAAACAAAAATGAAAACATGAAATGCCAAAGCCTATGGAGTGCACCAAAAATTTTTAAGAGGAAAGTCTATAGTAATAAATGTCTACATTAAGAGAAAAGAAAAATCTGAAGTAAGCAATCTAATTTTCCACCTTAAGGAACCATAAAAGAAAGAAATTAAGCCCTAAGTTAACAGAAGGGAGGAAATAATAATGTTCAGGCAGAAATCAATGAAATGGAGACTAAAAATGCAATAGAAATGTTCAAGAATTAAGAGATGATTTTTGTGAAGATAAAGAAAATGAATGAATATTTATATAAACTAAGAAAAAAGAGAGCAGACTCAAATAAATAAAATCAGAAATGAAATAGAAGGCATTACAAATTATACCATAGAAATACAAAGGATTATAGGAGACTATTATGAACAATTTTTCATCAATAAACTGGACAACTCAGAAGAAATGGATAAATTACTAGAAATATATTATACCTAAGAATGAACCACAAAAAGACAGAAATTCTGAACAGAACAATAATGAGTAAGGATCTTCAGTTAGTAACTAAAAATCTTCCCCCAAAAGAAAACGCCAGGAATAGATAGTTTCATTTATAAATCATACCAAAAATTTAAGTAAGAGTAACATAAATCCTTCCAAAAAATTGAAGAAGAAACACTCTCAAACTTATTTTAAAGGTCAGTTCTGATATAGAAGCTAGACAAGGATACACACACACACACACACACACACACACACACACACACACCAATATCCCAGATGAACATAGATGCAAAAATATTCTGCTAAATAATGGTAAACAAAATTCAACAGCACATTAAAAGAATCATGCACTGTGATCAAGTTGGGTCAATTCCTGAGATGGAAGAATGGTTCAACCCATGGAAATTAGTAAATGTTCTACTCCATATTAGCAGGATGAAAGCTAAACCCATGTAATCATCTTGATAGATTTAGAAAAAAAATCAGACAAAATTCAATATCCATTCATGATAAAACCCTCCAGCAAATTAGTTATATAAGGGATACACCTCAGAATAAAAACCATCCACGACAGGCCCACAGCTAACATCATGCGCAGTAATGAGCAGCAGAAAGCTTTTCCTATAAGATCAAGAACAAGACAAGGATGCCCACTGCTGCCTTGTGGGGGAGATAGAGATACAGTATAATGTAGAACTGTACAGAATTCTGCAGAGTTCTTTCTGATGCACCCACTCATATCACCTCTCAACCGGACTTAGAATCTTCCAAGACATTTTTCCCATGTGTGATTGCCCAAAGTGTTGTTTCTTTGATAAAGAGGGTAATAAAGAAATGGATCTATTTATTCTGTCATTTTCCTGATATTTCCAACAATTATTAATTACTAAAAGAACATGGCTCAGAGATGTTTCCCAAAAATTTTAGATAAAAAGTTCATTTTGAAAATTAAGCTACATAGGGCTTTGCTATATACTACATTGTGTCCCCTTCACTTTGTATGTTGACGCCTCCCCCCACATCATGGTACTTGGAGATGGGATCTTTGGGAAGTAATGAAAATTGCTAAATTCCTGGGTCTTTGTGAAATTAATACCCTTGTGAGAGGAGAGAAACTAGAGTTATCTTTGTGCCAAGTGAAGACGCATGGGGCTTCTATAAGGTGGCTATCTATGCGTCGTGAAGAGAGTACAACTCAACCAGCTGGCACCTTAACTAGAGACTGAGTGGTTTATTACAGAACTTTATTTTCTAACAATGCTGGAGTAGAAGTCTAAGACTGTGGAGTCCTCAGGGTTGGTTTCTGGTGATGCCGCTTTCTGGCTCATAGATGGTCATCTTCTTCCTGTGTCCTCACATGTCCGTGTGTGTGTGTGTGTGTGTGTGTGTGTGTGTGTGTGTGTGTAGTCCTCTTATAAGGACACCACTCCTATGAGGGTCCCACTCTTATGACCTCATTTAAATTTAATTGTTCCCTAAAGGGCATATCTCCCAAAATGGTCGCAATGAGGATTAGTGCTTCAACAAATAAACTTGGGGAGACCCTATTCAGTCTATAACAAAGAGAATCAACTGTCTAACTCATATGATTGACATGATACTTAAGTAGGTTAATGGCTAAGAAAGACTTGGAATAGTGTCTTATAAAAACTAAGGGCTTAATATCTGTTATTTTTGTTGTTGGAAATCATAGCTTCACAAAATTTCCATCCATATCGAGATCATGCCAAACTCTGGCTATGGATAATATCATGTGATTTTACTCAGAACTGTCTTGGCAGTCAAGTCAGACTTCTGTCCCTATTTCTATAGTCCGGGCCTGGACTCCAGCTCCACAAGACCTTGAGGAAGTGTAGAGGCTTTACTCCTTGGCAATCCAGGAAGTAGTAGTTCTCTAGCCAGCATCAACTTTCACTCTTAAGCAACACAATCTACAGGCATGATTAGGGGGAGACTTTGATGCGGGGCTTGTCCTAGTCTGAATCTTCAGTTTTACCATAAAAACTGGTCTGGTGGAGAGAGTTGGGAGTAACAAATTCAAGAAAGAGGTAGGGAACAAAGCCGGTTCCTTAACCCCTGTAGGCTGCATATCCATTCCGGCAGCTGGGTAAACCTTAGTGTTAAACGCATGAATAAGTGAATGCATGCTGGTTGAAAGCACATTTCTTTTAAAGATCCTGTGAGATACTAAGATTTGCCTGCTGCTGCTTTTCTTTCCTGACAAAAATAAGAGTAACAGAGTGGGGAAAAAAGGAAAGGCAGAATATGAGAAAAAAGGAAGAGAAAGAGGAAGAAAATAAGTGAGGAAGAAAAAATAGAAGACAGGAAAGGTAAAAAGGAAGTGAGAAAGAAAAGAAAGGAAAGGAGGGAGGAAGGGACAAAAGAGAAGAGAGAAGGAAGGAAGGAAAGAAGAAAGAAGGAAAGAGAGAAAGAGAGAGAGTGGGCAGGGAGAGAGAGAGCACTTAGGCATAGCTATAGCTGTCTGGGAAGACGCATTCATCCATTGCTCCTGGAACCTGGCTGTTGTGGGCTTACACCTGACTCACTTATCATGTATGTCACCAAATTAATTATTTTCTGCTGTGACATCTACTCTTGTATGCCCCTCGGCTGAGCCGAGACTGGCTCCACCCAGGTCCTCCTGACAAGGAAGACTGACTGACATGTGAGAACGCACACCCTGGAAAGTTAATTAGCTTAGGCAAGAAAAAAATAGGCAGAGAGAGAAAAGGTTCTTTGCTGTTTCTGTCAGCAATCTTGTCATTCCTCTTTCCTTAAACTCTTCCTGGGCTTTTTGCAGGTGAAGGAAGTTTTGTGCAGAAGGAAAACGTATTCAGGAGAATCAAGCTGGACATGAGGTAAGTCTGGTGACTTTTGTGTCCTCTTCCTGTGAAGAAGGTCCATTTGACTATGCCCTGGGGGAACTGGGCAGGTGGACGTGGAGCCCAGGTACATAAAAGAGCAGATCCAGATTAATGTGCAAAATTTCCAGGACAGTTCCTAGGAGGTGGTGGTGGGGAGGGCACCTTCCAGAGTCCAAAGGATTTCAGGTTAAAGACAAATCCCTACTCCTCACCGTTCATGTCCTTGGCCCCAGCATGTTTTCTCAATTTTCTCACCTAAGATAAAAAGGTCCGTCATCCCCAAGGCCCCTCTAGCCCTTACATTCTATGATTATGTCTAATCTATGATTGCAAAATATTGAATGTGGAAATTAAAAATAGTTATTACAGTAAAAGACACATTGCCATTAATCTCCTCAAAATATTCCCTCTTGCTTTGAACACACTTACTCCATCATTATTGCCACTTTCTGAGGCAGTCTGGAAGTCCTCTTTCACGTCTTTCATTGCCTGGTCCTGGCTGCCTTGATGTTCTGAGTTGATTCAAAATATTTTGTTTTCATGGTAATTTTGACTTTGAGAAGAAACAGAAGTCATCTGGAGCAAGGTTCCATGAATATAATAGATGAGGACACATGGTCATATTTTTAGGAGCCTGTCTTTCTCCTGGAGAGCATTCAGCAGTAGCATTCACTGTATTTTTGATCAAACCTCATAAAGACATTTAGGAAAGAGGACTTCCAGAACTGCTTCAGAAAGTAGCCAGAACAGTGGGACAAGTATATTTAAAGAGAGGGTGAGGGTGAGGATTTTGAGGGGGGTTAATTGCAATGTGTCTTTTACTGTAACACATCTTTTAAAATGTTAACATTCACAAAATATTTTTCAGTCACACCTCATACAGAAGTGTTCCCTTCTGCTGAAAGGATCTTATTACCCAGAATCTCTGAGGGAGGCAGAGCATTTTAACAGCAATTGAACGCAGGCCGCTAAGGACCGGCCTGCAGAGTTCTCCCAGTTGGCCTCCCTGAGACCACTCAGGAATTCTTAGTCAGAAGATGAAATGCTGTACCCTCAAATGACAGACATTTTAATGACAATTCAGTGGAACAGAAACCTATAATGTCTACTTAGTTGGCTGAAATTTATGAGGAAAGGGAACTGTGAAGAATTGAAAATGGGTATGTAGAAATGGAAGTGGAAGCCATGCAGATGACAGGGTGTCTGCCCCCATAAAGAAACTTGTCTCCCACTGGCAGCGAGGTCAGGTGTTCAGACAGGGGATGGAGGTAGATTATTACTGGCCAGGACCAGAACCTGGATAAATGGTTGGAACACAGAAAAGTAACTTAGGATTTAAAGGGTTAAAATTCCCGGTAGCTTTAAGAAGAAATCTCCCCCTGAATGAATAATATAAAAAAAACGCTTTGGCCATTTGGTCATAAATAGAGCAGCTCAGTGCACAAGAAATCACGCCGACCTTGCAGGGAGACATCAAAGCTCTGAATAATGTATTAGCATGTCATGTGGAAAGAAAAAGTGCTGAAGAAATAGTGTAAGAAAAATAAATAAAACCACATTAAAAGTGAACGTATCCCATTTGGTCAGTTATGTCAAACGTAAAACAACAAAAAGCACCATTTGGACGTTAACAACATTTTTAATTTTACTGCTGCCTTCTCCATTATAAACTATATGAAAGTATGAGTGGAGTCCAGGCTGAAACATTGATTTTTATGTCCATATAGAATATAAGTATATTTCAGAAGGATTTGCATGGTAGGATGTGTACAAAATTATTAAATTGGAACTGACAGCTTCTCTCAACACCATCATTTCCTTTAGGAAGTAGCACGTACTTTGGGGACCTTTACTTAGCAGGTGTGCAGGGGACTAGACTCTAGTTCTGATCTAGAATTTGGGCTTTAGTGTTCCTGTCTGAAAAGTGGGTATTAGGTATATTTTACTATTGCTAACAAAGATAACCCCAGGACCACAACTATTGTAAAGACTTGCATTTATTGAACTGAATATTCCCTCGTTGTTGAAGGGATAAGGTCTCAAACAGGAGGCTGTCTTTGCACTATTCCTGGAAATAGGGAGGTTTATTTTGGGGGGGTGTTCTTTTTGGTGCTGGGGATTGAATTCAGGGCTTTGTGTTTGCAAAGCAAGCACTCTAACCACTGAGCTAAATCCCCAGCCCGGGAGCTTGTTTTTAATCATCTCCCTGAAAAACAAATCTTGCATGTTTAACTTTGTTGTTGTCATTCTTGTTATGAGTATTTGGCTGTGCTGTTGAGTAAATCACTAAAATTTCCTACATTACATTTCAAGGAGAAAAAAGTCACATGACTATGAAGAACAACACACTTTAAAATATTGATTTCAGCTGCTGTACAGTTTAACATTGGAGTTAAAGAGTCATGAGGTATAGAGTCATGAGGTATGGAGTATGTTAGTCAGCTTTTTGTCATTGTGACTAAATACTTGAGAAAAAGAATTTAAAGGAGGAAAGGTTTATTTAACTCTTGCTTTCAGAAGTTTCAGCCCACGGCTGGCTGGCTCCAAGGCTGGCTGGCTCCAAGGCAGAAACATCATGGTGGGATGGTGCGGTGGAGGAAAATTGCTCACTGATGGCAGCCAGGAAGCAGAGCAGAGATGTAGAGAAAGGGCACAGGGACAAGATACTGTCCCTATAGTCACACCTCTCTGAGCTGCTGCCTTTAACTAGGGCCCACCTCCTAGGTCTCTGTAACCTCCCAATAATGCCACCAAATTAAGATCTCATCACTGGGTTAATCCACTGATGATTTTAGAGTCCTTGTGCTGCAGCCATCTCCAGAACATGTACTGGCACACCTGGAAGTGTGCTTTACTAATTTCCTAGGCATTTCTCCATCCAGTTGAGTTGACAAGATTGGCTATCACTGTGATGTCTTCATCGGTCTTTATCCCAGGGCCCCTCGGCCCCAGGCCATATCTCTATTTTTTGCATCATTTCAGCTAGACTCTGATGAGTAGGCTGAGTGGGGATAGGACCGATTTAGATGACCAGGACTTTAAAAATAACTCTGTACCTCTACAACCATTACCCCAAAGTGATGATGATGTTCTATCTCTGGCTATCAAGGGATAAGATTTCATTATAGATTTCTTCTACACTAGAAGCTTGATTAATACTATAGGCCAGTGATGGTGAATCTCTTAGAGCTTTCAATGATACAAACAGCCTGCGGCAGCGCATGTACTGTAGGTTCACTGTGACTGCTATAGGCAATTGCTGGCATTAAACATACTACATTATTTTACAATTATACTATGATGCTCTATCTACCACACAGTATAATAATGATGATGACGAAAGTAATAGAATGTTGACATTCTGACATTCACAGTCATGATTATTTTATTTTGATTGAGAAACTTACCAGACCCCAGTGAGGTCATTGAGGCAGGTATTCCTAAGGAGGCATTTGTACTCTGTAACATTCCCAGTTAAAAAGTAAGCAAATATATGGTTGGTATTTACAGCACATTATTTTGTAGCTATATCAGGGTTAGTAATTTCTATTTCAGTTTGTTATGGAGGCATTGATAGTGCAATGGTTTGATTTGGTCCCGCCAAATTTTGTATGTTAGAAGTCATATATTAAAGGTATTTGGAGGTACAGTCTTTGAGAAGTAAGATTAGATGAGACCTCATGGTGGCACTGGTGGCTTTATAAAAAAAGGAAGAGAGACTTCAGCTAACGTACTTGCTGCCCCTCCTTGCGATTCCTCAACCATGCTCTGACGAAGCATGTAGACCTTTACTAGATGCCCAGCAGATGCTGGCACCATATTCTTTGACTGTACAGCCAAGTAGAACCATATGTGAAATTAATGTTTATTCTTTATATATAATATTATCCAGTCTTGGGTAGTCTGTGATAGCCACAGAAATGGACTAAGATGGATGGACTTTGTTTAGGCTCCAAACTGTCAATAACATGTAGAATTAGTCATATTCCAATTAATTGTTTTAGGATATGACAAGTGGATTCTTTGACTGGCCAAACCCTTTAAACTATAGAAGTTGTGTCCCATTCTTATGTTCTTAAGTGCTAATTGCGATGAGTAGAAAGCTCGAGATTTTCACTGGACTGGTTTCAATTGCCCCTGTCAATTCTTTGATAGTGATTATTAGTTTATTTGTTCAAATTCTTATAATCCACTCTACTGTAAGGATTTGGAGAAGTCAACTTAACCTTATGTCTGATGTTGAAACAGACAAAAGTACCTACGTTGTTTTAAAAATCAAGACTCAGAAATACTTGTTTGGAGGGGGGCTACAATACTGTTGAAGGAAGATGAGATTTGAAATAAGTTCAGGTCTTTGAAGCATGGCACTGGATAGGTCACGCGACCTCTATAGTATTGTTTTCTTCTATGCAAAATAAGATAATCATAACTACTCCAGTTATGGAAAATCTTTGTGACCCTGGATGAGCGGAGCGATTCATCATTCAGAGATACAAATAAGAAAGGAAGCTTGTACTCTAATGATCAGATAGGGAATATACGTGGCTTAGTTCCTCGATTTACACTTGACTCTCACATGGCTCTTTCTCATTAAATCAGCCACCTGGACAAATCCAGTTTCTTTAGTTTTGAAGCACTGAATATGAAACCTTATGTTCTTATAAACAGAATTAGATAAATATATATTATGTACAAATATATTCAGACTGATTCACCATGGCAGTTTATTTAATAGATATCACTATTTGTCTGTATGCTGATATTACTGGTCCTTAAGACAAATTCCGGCCCATTTGGCACATTTGCTGCTATGTTCTTTGAAGAGGATAAATAGATTGAATAATTGAATTGGTCTCTGAAGTCTTTTCCTTGAAAGACATTATATCACGTAGACAGGACATGGGCTCACTGGGTTCTCACAGAATTATTTATTGTACAATGCTGCAGCTGCCATAACAGGTGTGTTTTGGAAGTAGAAAAACTATAGTTGGACAAGTGAGTTAATAACAGCCATAGTGCGGGCTCCAAATGAAGAGGATGCTGCGATCCCGGAAACTCCTGATCAAATTCCACATCTGTAAAGATGGCCAAAGCAGCAAATGTTCCTTTGTTTTTGTAACAAATACAATGTTGAGTGTTTTGCTTAAGATAAAAAGCAATCATCACCAATGACTGGCTTCAGTCGTTTGTCAACTATTTGATGTCTTTAAAAGGGGAAAATGCAAGATAAAATTTTGTTCAAATGTAACAAGGAAAGCAAATGTCTCATCTGAAAAGTTTTATTCACCCAAGAAATATCTTGAAAGTTTTCATTTAGCTGACTAAAGAGAAAATGTAGTAAATAACTAAAGGAAAATTACTACAAAATGCTTAAAGAAGACTTAGGTTAGCTGCTTGGGGACTAGCGAAATAGCAATTAAGTTTATAGAATGAAGGGATTAAAAGTAACGTAAATGAAAAGTAGAAGGAAATGAACTCCATTCTAATCTCTAAAAATGGCTTAAGTAAAATGCTCATTATCGGGTGAGTTTATGAGGCACGCCACAAGCTGCAAGGATTAGGGTGTGTGGATTTAAAAGACTAGGAAGCGACTTTTGACAATGCTGGCAAAACGCTGTGCAGCGTGTTCCTTTCTTGGGATCTCTCTAGCCCTCCAATGGGAATTCTATTTGAAAGCAGGTTTCTTTCCAGTTTTGTCATTGTATTAATTAGAAAAAATTTTTTTCAACTGAATCATCCTGGGTGAAATTCCAGTATATATATACATTTTTTTTCCTTTTTTTGAAAGTCCCTTTATATTATTAGAAAAGGGTACCAAATAATATACTGCCAAATCATTCCTGAAATAGAGTTCCTGCAACTCAGGACCAGAAAGTAAATGAATAACCAAATGTACCTCTAATCTTGACTGGAAGGCATTTCCATAATTGACACTCCCCAAGCCTTCTGTGAGTGATGGGCTTGAGAGCTGAGGGATTTAACTTGAAAAGGCTCTGACACTTAATGATTTATGGCTGTGTTGCTCTCTGAGCAGAGGCCCAGTATCTGCTCTGTGCAGAACATGACCAGGGCAACAGGGAGCCCAGACCTCATTTAGCAATACAGGGAGTGTAAACGGTGCAGGGCGCCACGATCAACTGGATCTTAATAGGAAGCTGATGTTCCTGGCAGCAGCCAGTAGGGACACTGAGGTCACCAGGGAGGAGCTCTAGACCAAGATTTGAGCCTCCAGGGTGGAGACAAGACTGCCTGTGGTCTCACTGTCTGGAGAAAAGACCTAGTTATCTGCAAGTGCTGTTGATTCCTCGTGTAGCCATTTTGCTGTCTTGAATATTTCATCACTCTACAACCATTTTCCTTTGGTTTGCTAAGCGCTCTTATTAGGCAAACCCCTAGGTACTGGAAGATCTGAAGCCAATTCACCACCTCGTGAACTCCCTGTTCCGTAGAAAGAGAAATTTCTGCCCAGTGAGGATATACTGGCAGCACATGCCAGTGCCAAAATAACCTCAAAGTTGGTGGCAATTCTACCATTTGCAGAAATCTGTGATTGAATAAATAGTAAAGCAATTAGACAGATGCACAGTTTGATTCAATAAAACCGATCGTTTGGAATAGGTGTCAGACCCAACAGCATCAGGATCAAGTTCTCCATCTTACAATCTGTAATAAAAAGGCTTGCTCAGTGTGTAAATCAAGGTTACCCAGGGAACTTTTAAACTGTTAAGGGAAGAAAAAATTGTGAAGTATTTAAGTAGTATTTAAGCAGATATCAAAGTCCATATAAAATTCTGCTAATAAATACTTTTAAAAACTGGGTCATTGTTATTTTATTATCTAGAAGCTGTGAAATAGCATTTATTTTTAAACTTGAAATTAGAACTCTGGGTGGCTGGGTCAGGAGGATCATAAGTTCAAGCTCAGCCCGGACAGCTTAGTGACTTATGGAGACCCTGTCTCAAAATGTAGTTTAATGTGAAGGACCTGGGTTCATTCCCGAGTACAGTCCCCTCAGTCAAATTAGTGATGTTTCACTGAATTAATAATGACCACAATTGATTCATTTTTAGGTACACAATTAATATACCATAATTAAGATTTATTTTAATAAGCAGTACATATTTTTGTTTACTTGCTTTTTTTTTTCATCAAAGTTATGCACACTGCTGGATCAGGAGTGATTTCTGTGAGATGTCCACATTTAACTTCTGGGAGTTTCCTTTCTTCTTCACCCCACCCCCAGCAGACATTCATCCTGCACTCAGTCCCCATTAGGGCATGCAGCTGGCTACACTGTACCATCTTGCCTTCTCCTGGCTCTGTATTCCAGAAGCCTAAGACCCTGTGAACATAGTACACTTATGTGCAAGAAGCTTTGTGGGCCAAGGCAGGCCTTCCCTTCTCCAGCTGGGAGTGGAGTTCTGGGGCTGAAATGGCCAGGAGATGAGCTGTGGAAGAGAAGGAGAGTAGGAGTAGACAGGCAGTGGAGTCTACACACCAGCTCTGCACCCTGAGTCCACGGAAGAGGTGCTTCAGACAGACCAGAACTGGGGATTGTATGGCAGGAATTCTTGTCCCTATCACCACCCAGAAACCAGCCCTGAGTCTGCAGAGCTTCAGATCTTGACGAGGAAGCTGACAAAGCTAATGGCTCTCAGAGGTGGGGAGAGATGACAACGTGGGCCTGAGTCAACACCAGGAGTCCCTATGGACAACCCATGACCTAGAAGATGGCCAGCTGGATAGAAGACCTTTAGGACTAGAGTCTAGCTCTACCCTACACAGAGATAAAAGCCCTCGGTACAACCTAAGCCCTTGAAATTGAGACATAGCCTCGAGAAGGCAATCAAGGCTGCACTGAGTCACTTCAACTTTAGCAATTTAACAGAGGTTAAATTGTGAAATATTTTTTGAAAAATTCTAGTTCTTCACATGTGAGTTAGTGGATTGATAAGCAGAATGGTTAAAGACAGCTATCATGGAGTTACTTCAAATACATTCTTTCCCTCTCATTGTTGAATTGTGTCTCCAAATTGTGTCTCCATATGCTAGAGTTCTAATTCCCAGTACCTGATTTGAAAATAAGACCTTTGCAGAGGTGATAAATCAAAAGGAAATCCTAATAGACTGGGCCTTAATCCACTATGAATGGTATCCTTACAAAACTGGCAAAAATGTGGATGCAGAGGCCAACATACATAGAAGGAAAATGAGGTGAAGAGACACAGGGAGAGTGCCAAGTGAAAAGGAAGTCAAAGACCAGGTGATGCATCTGCGAGCCGAGAGACACAAAGATGACCAGAAACCCCTGGAAAGTGGGGAGAGACCTGGGGCAGGCTCCCTTTCTGAGGCCTCAGAAGGACCCAACTCTGTTCACACCCGAATTGCCGACTTCCAGCCTCCAGAATTGTGAGAGAAGAAGTGTTTGTGGTTTCAGCTAGTTTCTCTGGGGTACTTCGTTATGGCAGCTTTAGAAAAGTAATAGCCTGTTTTCTAGATTTGCCAGAATTCAATTTTTTTTTCTGAATAGGCTACTAAATAAAGACGTATTATTTTCAAAAATAACTCTCATTTGTCCACTCAGTAGTCAGGCATGGAAAGGTGCTAAAATCACAGGAATAGAGCAGTGATTCATGACTCAGTTCTCTTCCTAGACTTGGGGATTCCTGGAGAATCACGTGAGCTGGATCTATGCCCTCCTAACCCCCGGGGGAGGTGGCGATCTCTGCCCCATCCAGAGGCAAAGCCAGCCAGCTGTCCCTGTCCCTGCCTCCTGCAACCAGTGCTCAGCATCTGGGGCTCAGCCCTCTCTTCCTGTGACACTTAGAGAGGGAGGCAGCCTGAGAGCCGTCCAAGGTATCTGTTTCTGTGGGCCACAGCTGTCTCTTTGTTCTGCAAGCTGATAGTGTCACCTGAAAGGCAGGACAATGGCAGAACAGCAGACACAAAAACATCATGAGCCATGAATGTGAAATACATATAATTTCAAATTTCCTAGCCATTAAAAAATAGACTAGCTATTAAAAAGGAAACAGGTAAAATTACTTTTATTATTATATATTCATCTCTCCTTCTCCACACTGGCTTCCTCCAAGGACTCCAGTGGATGGCAGAATCCTACACATAATAAATGTTTTCCTAGTCACACAAACCTAAGGTGAAGTCTAATCTACCAAGCTAGGAATAGTAAGAGATTTACAACAACAACTAATAGTAAAATAGAACAGTCATAACAATATACTATAATAAAGTTTATTACAAAGACTCTGGTTTCTCTTCCACTTTCAAAATGTCTTATAGTATAAAACTTTTATGGTTTATATCTAAAATGTCCTCAAAGCCTCATGCTCCTGGAAGGTGACTGGATTATGGGGCACTATACCTGACTTACTTGACTTGGAAGGGTGTATCTCCCTTCCCAGCTCCTCCCTTCTCTCTCCACTTCCTCCCACTATGAATAGAGCAGCTTTTCTCTGCTACGGTACTCTGCCATGCTATTTCTGCCCTAGAGCCAGCAGATTGTAGACTGTAACCACAAGCCAAAATGAATCTTTATTCCTTTAGGTTATGGGTGTCAGGTAGCGTGTCTCAGTGAGGAGCAAAGTGGCTCAGACATAGGACCCTCCCGCTTTTGTGATGCTGTGTGATGAGGGGAAGTGAGGTGGGTGGCACAGACACTATCATACAGTGTTTAGCTGACCCAGAGGGTGACTGGAACACAAGCACCGCTGCACCGCGACAGTCCACCTGATATCCAAGATCACTAATTTGTGACTAGTGAGCAGGTAGCACATCAGGATGGACACACCAGACAGAGGGATGAGTCACGGTGCAAGACACCATGAGATTTCTTCACACCGCTTGGAACATTGTGCAATCTAAAATTACAAAATTGTTCATCGTTCCAGAATTTTCCATTTAACATTTTCACTAGTATGGTTGACCTGGAATAAGTAAAACCAGAGAAAGTAAAGATTTGGACAAGGCAAAGACACCTATGATTTATTTAACTCAATGTACACAAGGTATTATCATTTCAACCCTTAATCAATCAATACAAAAATGTTATTGAAATATTTTAAACTTTTTTGCGCAAGGCCTTCAAATTCTGGTGTGCATTTTACATTGACAGCTCATCACTGTTCAAATAGCCACATGTCAGTAGCTCCATAGCCCTAGAGTGCTAGTGGCCAGCGTGGACCAGAAAGACACTTCCAAGCCTCCTGCTATGGCACTCTATGTCTTCAGAAGCCCTGTCCCTAGATATGTGACTCTAGGGCTGTGATGAAATACCTATTATTATAAACTTGCAAGGAAGAAAGTTTTATTTTTGTTCCTGGTTTCAAAGGTTTCAGTCCATGGTTGCTTGGCCTTGTTGCTTTGGCCCTGTGGTGGCACATTATACCATGGCAAGAGCACAAGAGAGAAGATGGCTGTTCGTATCATTGTGGCCAGGAAGCCAAGAGATAAACAGGAAGGGGCTGAGTCCCAATATTCCCTTCACGAGCATGTTCCCAATGACCAAACTCCTTCCACCAGGATCTACCTCCTGACAGTTCTGCCCTCTCCCAAAAGTGCCACAGGCTGGAGATGCAGCCTTTATACAGGGGCCTTTGGGGACACTCCAGATCTGAGCTATAGCATCAGGCTCTGGCAGGAGCAGAGAGATGCCCCGGGCATCTGAATAATGAGCTCCATTCTGTAGGCACAGGGCTACTCCAGCCAATGGCGTGGGGGCAGGCTCAGCTCATTCTTTCCTTCAGGCAGTGCTTTACAGGTGACTCTGATTCATCAAGCAAAGCACCCCTAGTGAAATGGTTTCCTTACTACTTTTTTGTTTCTGAATTTCTATTTTTACATGGACTTAGCTTTGCTCCCCAACAAAGTCACCGATAGCATTCTATATCTCAAAAAATATGGTTTCCTGATTAATTGATTTCCATTGTGTTGAACTAAGAGTAGCCTGGCTGCTTGTTACCTGAAAGAATCACCAGAGGAGTGGGAATCTTTGACAAGATGAGACACAGCTAGTTATAACAATCTCTACCTTCCTGGGCTACTATTTGCTCTATCTCTTTATTTTCCACCTATTTAAAAGTTTCCTTGTATCTTTCACTCTATTAGGCAAGACAGAGCTATAGATTCATCCTTACATGTGATTTCCTCTCTGGGATAACTCAATTATTCTGCCTTCTGGTCCTTCATTCCCTATTAATGGGGTTACTTGAACTTCCTGTGGTGTTTTTCTTAGTTTATTTCTTTGATTTATTGGCACTGTTTAAGTTCCTGTTTCACACTAAACTCGTCTTTCTGATTCTATCTTATGTCCTGTCTCCATAACTTTGTTCCCACCAATAAATGCTGACATTTGTTAACTACTGAGTCTCCCAAAGCTAAGCTACAATTCATGTCACCCATTAATCAGTCAGACTTCTGGATGAGATTTGTTTCTCTTGGATTAGTTTTTAAGCAGAATGTGGTGCTTCTCCTTCTTATTTTACTCTTGAATTCTGGTGAGCTTGATATGATTGTATCATGATTGGCTGTGACATGTTGTCTCATTAAAGTGCCTAAGAAGCAAGGTCTTGGAAGTTGACTCCCCTATCCTGGGGAATTCTTCTTTCCTCATTGCTCATTAGAGGAGAGAAGGGGAGACATCCCTCTTGTGGTTGGCAATAGAAACTTCCCTGTCTTTCTGTCCTCCTGTAATGTTGGATGATGTATTAGTTATTTTCCTGTCACTAGGAAAGAATGCCCATTACTTGTGACTTAAAGGAGGAGAAGTTCAATTTGACTCATGCTTTTAGTGGGTTCAGTCTATAGCCAGCTGGCTCCAAAACAGAAGCATCATGGTGGAAAAGCTGCTTAGCTCATGGCACCCAGGAAGTAGAGAGAGAATGAGGAGCTAGTGAAAAGAATACTGCCTTCCAGGTCATGTCCCAACTGAGGACCACTTCTGACCAGGCCCCACCTCCTAACAGTACACTCAGCTATAAACTCATGAATTGATCAATCCACTGATGAATATAATGCCCCCATGATCCAATTACCTCTCAAGTGTCTCCTGTCTGAACAGAGAAGACCTTTGGAAGACATTTTAGTTCTAAACCATAACAAGTGATTTTTGTCTTCTCACCACATCATCAGGGATGTAGGATGGCCCTGCCAGCCTCCTGCACCTCCCTTCATGGCAAGTTATGGGGAAAGCCCTGCCTCGCTAAGTCACTGTTCCCTGTCACTGGAGCTGCTGCAGGGCTTCAGCTCTGGGGATTGTGTGCTCTTCATAACACTGCCAACTCCATGCTTTCCTGGATGAGTAGTGCTTTGTTGAAACAAAACAGATCGCTGCTTTTGAAAAATAAAAATGTGCCAAATACCAGCATTTTTATATCTTTCTGCCTACCACTGGTGAACCATTCTGCCCTGTGGCAGTAATTTACAATGATGTCACTTCCCTCTTCTTGCTCTTTTCATCTGTATGTTGGCTGCCTATGAGAACTGCACCCAAGAATGCCCTCAATCACATGCAACTCTCCTGAAAGGTCAGACCATCAGACTCCAATGCAGACAGGACATTCAGCCTCCATGGAAGGACATGTGACAAAGAACTGTACAGAAAGCAGCATGTAACAGTAGGTCTAAGTGTCAGCTCTGCATTTCTCTGGATCATCCTGTGTGGTGCCTCAACTTCCAGGCCCACTTTCTTGGCTTTCTAGACTTTCCTGTGTGGTAGCTGTGGCGCATGGGTGAGCTCACCTGGGTTAAGATTACACTCACTGAATTCTGGATTTGTCATATACTAGTTGTTTAACTTGGGTAAGTTACTTATACTTCTCCATGCCTCAGGGTCTGCCTCTGGAAAATGGGTATGATAATGCAAATCCTTACAGAATTATTGGGAAGATTAAGTGTGTTAATTTATACAGTGTGCTTAGAGCAGTGGCTGTCACTCAAGAAGTGGCAGTTACTATTTTGATTATAATATGGAAAAGGGGAATGATTAAATCAAACCCTCCATGTCCTTCTGAAGTATGAGCAAGAGACTGAAGAAGGAGACTGGTATTGGAGCAAGGTAGTATGCCACGCACTATGACACCCCTCCGTTGTTGATAAACAGCAGAACTGAGTCTGGATATACATGTTTGTAATCCTAGCACTCTGGGAGGGTGAGGTGGGAGAATCCCAAATTTTAGCCCAGTCTGGACAATTTAATAACTTATCAAGGCCCTGTCTCAAAATTAAAAAAAAAAATTCTTTTGAAGGGCTGAGGATGTAGCTCAGTACAGAGGTCCCAGTTTTCATCTCCAGTACCACAAAAACCACTAACCAACCAACCAACCAACCAACCAAACAAACAAACAAACAAACACACAGTGGAGTGTTACCTAACGTAAGGTGTTTCTGGAGGTAAAATGAAGCTTAAGGTTTGGCCATGAGAAGGTCACAGAGAACAAAGCACAAAAGGAACCTCTAAAGAAGTATGGACCGATCCATGAAGTGACAGTGCTCCAAAATGTGTCCAGAAAAAGGCTCTGCACACTAGGTTGTTAGTTAGTCAAGGTTCTCCAGAGACATAGAACAGACTGTACATCTGCATCTCATATACACGTACACTTATATCTACATCTGCATGTTCACTTGTATCTATAGCTGCATGTACGTGTATATCTTTATCTAGGTAGATTTAGAGATAGACACATAGATGTGTACGAGATATCTTACTGAAATTTATTATGAACTAGTGTAAAAATGGAGGCCAAGAAGTGTCATGATTCACCATCTGCAAGTTGGAGAACCAGAAAACTTCAGTGGGGTAGCTCTGTCTGAGGTTGATCCTGAGAGTGAGGGTAGAGGTGGGAGGCAGCTATGATATAAACCCAGGAGTGCAAGGCTTGCAAGCTTCAGAGCACTAATGTCCAAGGGCAGAAGAAGATGGATGTCCCAGCTCAAGAGAGGGGAAGGAAACCATTTTCCCTCTGCCTTTTTGTCTGATCCTGGCCCTGGATGGGTTGGATGGTACACACCTGCACTGGGAGGGCAGATCATCCTTACTCCATCTACTGACTCAAATGATTATCTCTTCTGGAAACACCCTCAGAGACAGCCCTAGAAGCAAGGCTTCACCGGCCTTGGTGGGGGGGCCCTTAGCTGGTCATGTTTACCTTTAAAGTTAACTATAAAACCAAGGGACAGCTTGGAGAGAGGAAGCCCCCCTCCCCTAGACACAGATCTTTAGAGAAGTGAAAAAGACGAAAGGAGGTTGACCAGAGGGAAGACCATGGGTTGGGCCATATGGAGACTCACTAGAGGAACAGGGCACTGAGTGATGCATGAGCTGTGACCACAGCAAGGTTCACTGTGACCTGATTCCTCTACAGGCCACTTGGGCTCACTCACTGGGAGACTGGAGCAGATCTAGCCCTAGGTTTAGGGCACCTTCATGGAGGTGGACCTCCTCAGTGTTTTGGTCTTTGGTCAAACACTATATAAATAGGTAGGGCTCCTGACAGTCTCAGAGGACAGTCAGAGGCCACACAGTCAGACACCACAGAGATATTAATACCTGCAACCTATATTGATATTAATTCACACACTCCCAGAGTTCCTGAGACAGATGGCTCAGGCAAGGACACTTGACAGCTATATTGCTTTTCTCAACTCTGGCTCAGTACCAGAGGCATACAACTTAGCCTCAGTTTATGAATGCCGAGACCAGGTGAAAGAGCTGGAGACAAATTTGCTGGAACATATAAAACCCAGGTCCAACTTTAAAAATTTCACAGGGCTCCTAATACAAGTTTATTCTAAAAACAATCACTCAATTTCCTTCCAAAATCAAGGCTCCCCGTGTGAGGGGAAGGGCAGGTGGCTGGGTGAGGAGTCAGCAGGAGGTGGTGGGGTGGGGAGAGGTGGAGACCCAGGGCTTGCAGAGGCCCAGACTAGGGTTGTAACTTTACACTAAGAGCTGGTAGTTGGGCACCATGCCTGGAATCAGGATTTATTTAGTTAAAAATCATGACTGCCTCCATTTGTGTGATTTGTCTTATGAAAAAAAAATGTCTTTTAGGAGTCGAGTGAGTACAGGCACAACTTATCCAGAGAGGTCCTCAAACTGAAGTCTTGTGTTTGGGATTTGGCCAATCTCATTAAGTCTCATATCTGAATACTTGCACATTTAAAGTAGTAACTCTGTTCAAAATTTCCACAGAAAGTATTTGTGCTTCAGAAAGAATTAACATGTATAATTTCTTTCCACAATCTATGCCTTTGATATTTTCTTATTTAGGGTTTCCTTTATGAGAAAACAAATATGTGTGGCTTTGTGTTTAAACTGCCCAATTGAGAACAATTCTAGCCATGACATTTTGGTGTGAGCCTTTTTATTGTACACTATTTCTGGTGTGAATAATGCTTCAGAGCCCAGATTTATATATATAATACTGAGACACATGTAGCAATATGTATATGATTCCAAATGTATTTAGTCAGAAAATTTGGAAACCTAGAGGGCTTGAGGGGCTTTTTTTTTTTTTTTTTTTTGGTGCAGGGATCGAACTCAGGGCCTTGTGCTTGTAAGGCAAGCACTCGTAACCACTGAGCTAAATCCCCAGCACTGAGGGGCTTCTATGGTTTTATTTGTTTATTGTTTTAAATAAACACATCATGTTTTATTTGAAGAATTTGCTTTCCATTTCCATTCAGTGGAAATAACTAATTGAAAAAAACATGATCTTGTGTTTATATTTGTATAAAAATTATTAATAATAAAACAAAGTACATTTTCTAGAATGCAGTCTACAGGTGCTATTTTACAAGGTGGAGGTAAAATATATTTCCTCTTAATATTTTAAAGAAATTCATTGTTAGGACAGGGCGCCTTCAACTTTGAAGGCTACAGTATCTTTAAAGTTTCTCAAATAGTAGATCAGGAAGAAAACGGATGGTTCTCAACCTCAGTTGGAGAATGAAAATTCACACCAGTGAGCTGACAGATTGGACTTCTCAATCATGAGACTTCACTGTTCATCTTTGGAGCTTTGAACAAAATAAAATTAGTTTTTTGTTTTGTTTTGTTTTGTTTTCAGGACTGAATTTCACCTTTGACAGTCTACTAAATAATTCCCAGTGTTCAAGTTGGTTTTATTTTTCCCCAAAGTGGAGAAAGTCTTTGGGACATCCTGGACATGGAAAGGAGTTGAAGGAACCTAATTCTTCTCTTTTCCCTCCTTCCTTCCACTATGCCCCCGACTCTCACACAGCCACATGTACCCATTCTTCTCTCTGCTGGCAAGGTGAGGTTCAGTACTCTGTCCCCACTGCAGAAGTTACTCACTGCAGAAGGACTGAGAGGCCTCTGTCATGGCCTCCATGAGAGGTTCATTATCACCTAACAGCTGCTGAGTCTCAGAGGCTGGGTAGGGAAGCCAGGTGCCATCAGGCAGGGTCCCAGGGATGGGCTGAGAGATGAAGTTGACAAACCGTTTTGGACAAGTGCTAGCAGGATCATCACAGTGGGGCTAGCCCCTTGTAAGTACTATCAGGAGGGTGTCGTAGACAGAGAACCAGATGTTGCCCGAGGCTTGTGAGTTCCACTGAGACACATCAGAGACTCAGCGGACAACATACTCACACCTGAGTAGAGTGGAAAGTCTGTTGCTTGCCTTCAGAGTGTCTCTTCATCTTTTCCATACCAGATATGGATTCTCTTGTGAAAACTGATTCTCCTGTGGACCCCTCCACATGCTCTTGATTGCCTCCAATTCATGTTCCAGAGGGCTACTGGTGATCAGGCCTAAGGTAATCAGCACAGCATACTTCCCAGAGTATAACGTCTGACCCTGGGGAAGGCAGCATTCTATGATGACCCAGTTACATCATACCTCAGGACTAAGAGATCACAAAAGAAAGAGCTTGCTCTTGTTTCGTGGACTTGTACTTGAGTAGGTGTGAGAATTTGCAGAAGCCTACTTGTCTCCACCCTCACTCAGAGAGGAAGTGTGGCAGACAGCAGAAGGATGGGGAAGTGAGTCCTGGCAGGTGTTAAGCCTCTGGGTCACATTCTACCCTGAGCTTTTTCACCTATACATATATTTATGTCTAAGTGACTTTGGGTTGGATCATCTGTCACTTGTATACAAAAAGGACCAGCTAATTGAGATTGTAGCTTTAATGTCACATGTAATTGAAAGATTGATGGCACCATTTCGTGTGGTTTTGCAGTCTATGCAATCAAGATAAATCCTTTGATTCTTGTCGTGAGTTAGGGGGAGATTTGTAATCTAAGCTATTGAAATTGATATAACCAGGCTCTCAAATGGTTAATTCATTTTGACTCCTTCACTAGCTTTATTGAGATGAAGATTTTATGATTTTTTCCATTTTCTATATCCTGCTGTCTCCAGTGATTGCTTCTGGCAAGATTTAGATACATAAAGTGCTTGTTGGCATAAAGTAACAATTTTTGATAATGTGTTAGAGTAAGTGGCTGATCAGCATTTAAGTTTCCTGTAGGAAAATTGATCACAGGGACATATTTTTTGAACTCTCAATACTTTGTGAGGTTTTGCTAATGTATAATACCTTTTCTTCCTCTAAAATGTAAAGCACTGAGGAAGGCAGTAGGCTGTTGGGTGTTATGGTTATGATCATGGTTCAAACCCCAAGTCCCTTCTTCCAGGGATGTGACCTTGGCAAGAGCACCAAATCTCCTTGAGCTTCAGCTTCCCCATAGGAAAATAAGGCTAATGCTGTTAATCTCATAGATTTAGTTTATGGATTAAATGCTTTAATGCTGGAGTCTTTAGCAAAGTGTCTCACATGTAGTGATTGTACAAACTGTGGACTAAATTGTGATAGAACCAGGCAAGTCCTGGAATCCTAACTAATGGGAATGACTTGTAAAGTTATAAAAACGTCTCATTACTTATTCTTTTTTATATCATCTTCCCCAAAAGTCACTTCAAGTTGTTGTGATATTTATATATATTTGTCAATTAAGCTTTGCTGATTTGAAATTATAAAACAAGGCATTTTAATTACAAATTTATACAGTATAAAATTTGCAGAGTAAAAAGTGACAGTTGTTTTAAATTTCTACCCCATGCCTTTTCCATGTTTCAGACATAGCAATATTAGTAATTGGGATGAATTCATCTTGATACTCCTGAATGAACTTAGAATTTATGGGTATGCATATGTGTGTATATGTGCTTGTAAGGGTGTGTGTGTATCTTACTAAATATGTGTTTTTCCAACTCGTGTTTTTCCAGAAACAGTATATCATAAGCATTTATAAAAATAGAATATACGTAGAGCTATTTAGTGGTTTCATTTTGTTGAAATTTGCAATGAAGATGTCCTGGTGCTGGCAGTCACACTTTGCCAGCAGCAGAGATGATGCCCTGGAACTTGACTCCTCCCTGATGTTGAATGATTTGCCAGCATTCACGACCAGTTAACAGATTTAAATGCATAATTGCCTCATACTTAGGAATACATATTTCAGTTTAAAGATCTATCTTAACTTTCCAAGGGTAAGCTATAAAAGCGTACATTTTATTTTTTCTACTTTTAAGAAGACTTTTTCCTCTTTTGTTTTGGCTGGGTTTACAAGAATTCTAATCTGTTACAGAATTTTTTTCTATTTTCGTAAGTTACATAAAATTGTACTAAAAGCAAAACAAAATAAACAACAACAAAAAACAAGCCTTAATCTAGACAGTTTTAAATAAGCCTTAACCTAAGTACAGTTTTACATCAGTGTACCATATTACAAATTTGGAATATAGGAATAAAGAGGAATTTGTATTGACTTATAGCATAGCCAAAATTCTATGTTCAGAAAGACACTGACATATCAAAATTAGTTGCAGCTAATTAAATGTTAAAGAATTCTTATTTGAATCAATATCAAATTCTATACCTTAGAAAATCCTTATAGTTTTTATATTTATACCTGTTCTATTTATATTGAAAGAATGAAAAAAACTGAAAGACTTTACATTATTAAGATTCACCTAGCTACTTACTGATTCAATTGACAATAAAACCTAAATCACTAAGACAGTAAAAGTGATGGTGATAATAGTCTGATGATGTGGAATATAAGTTACCATAAATTATAGGGTACACTATTATTGTACACTGATCAGTATTTGAGACTTTATATTCGGTTTACATTTCATGGGTATGGTGAAAGGGAGACTTTATTTCCCATTTTTAGAGAACGGGACGCTGAGGATAAGATGAGTGCGTGATGTGTGGCCTGTGTTTGGCTGGCATTGCATTTGAACCCAGGTCTAATTGACTTTAAAACACAAACTCTTTCAGCAAAGTTACTTTCTGTGTGGGTAAGAAGGGTGTTGAAGTAATGTAGTAAGATATTTTTTTCTTCTTTATATTGTTGCTGTGGTCATTACCCCAAAAAATAGTTATTTTTCAGGTTGGGGTGTGAAGTTTCATGCCTTTTCATTATTCACATGGTCCTCAGTTGTATCTAGAACCAAATATTCTGACATGAAGTGAAAATAAGCCTATAATTCAGAGACATAAGAAGAAGAAATTTATATTCAGAATAACATCCTTAGAAAGTTAAAAAGGCTTCAGCTTCACAGAGAAGTACCTGAAAGTTAGCTCCTTTAGCGACATCCGCCGATGAACAGGCCGGGACGCAGGCCTGCGGGGCTGAATCTTCCCTTGCTGTGTTTCCCGCCTGCGATCGCCTTTATCCCTTCCTCTCATTTTCTTCCTGCCCTTAAGACTCCGGCCGCTCACTTCCTACTCTTACTCTTAGAAGCGTCACAGACACAAAAGAGTTGATCAGAAATGTCATACCTTCTTGCTGCCTTAGGGAAAAGCTGTCCCTCTCTCCCTCCCTTCTTCCCAGTAACGGAAGCACAGTCTCTCTCATCTCTATCTTAGAGCCCTCAATCTAAATTTTATCTCTTTTCTTGTCCATGTTTTCACAAATTCTTGTCCTTAGTTTCACTTCTTTCTGTAGCACTTAAATCTGTTCAACTTTTTTTTTTATCTTAAGACATGGCCAACCATCCCCCAGGAAGTGCCCTGGGCCTCTCTCCCCTACACAGGAAAGCACCAAGTGTCTGCCATGTCTGCCCAGCTCCTCGGTCCTGGCGCTCCTGGACCCACCACAGTTGGGCTGTGCTTTTGCCTCTCTCAGGGCTAGTTCCTCAGTTCCACGGGCACTCGTCTCTTGCAGGGCACTGGCACAGCCTCTTTCTTGCTAAGGCAGAGGATGCCTCTCCATCCTTATGTTGTTTTTCCTTTCTGTGTTGCTACGTGCTTGATCATCTGTAGTTTTCTTTTCTTTTTTTCTTTTTTTTTTTTTTTGTGGTGGTGGTAGTGGCATTGAATCCAGGACCATCACGCGAGCCACATCCTCAGTCCTTTTACATTTTGAGACAGGGTCTCACTAAGTTACTAAATTGCTCACACTGGGCTTGAAATTGCAATCCTCCTGCCTCGGCCTCTCAGAGTGCTGGGATTACTGGCATGTACCACCACATTCAATTTCTAATTCTCCAGCCACTCTCTCCTGCTGTTTCCATCAATCCAAGTTCTCCTGGTTTACTTCCTGCAAGTCTGGAAGTGCCCTTTCTGTCGTTTCTTCCTCTGTCTGTCTGCAGAATGCACATGTGGTCCCATCTCACCCTCTCTTCCTTTCTGTCCGTCAGTCTTCCCTCCTCAAAGACTCTCTCCATTACCCTGTGAGCCTCAACTCTTCCTTCTCCAGGCTAGTCCTCACCCAGACCCCAAAATGCCAAGTGGATGTCTCCACTCCAAGAAAATTCTGCAGAATTCCTAAGTCAACAGGTCTCAGACCACTCTTGCTGCAGTTTCTTTCTCAACTACAAAGTTCTAGAAGAAGAGCTCCATCTTCTACAAAGTTCTCTTAATTTTAATTCTTTATCATCTATTGGCTCTGCTTGCTGTTTCCCTTTTCCCTACCATTCTTGAGATAACCATCATTTCTATTTGTTTTTTCACAAGGTAGAAAACATTTAAACCATCACACTATGAAAATATAACTTATATACAGAAAGTGCCTACGACAAGAATATAGAGCCACATAAATGATCATGAAGTGAATATATTTGCAATGGCAACTCAGCCCAGGTGTGAGCATTGCCTGAGGCTCACACGGCCCCTTCTAGACACTAAGCTTATCATCTCCTGCTCTTTGGCTATTTTCTTCTTTCTACATGGTTTGTGTACATTTTGTGTTTTTCTAACTTCCTTGAGATAGATGCTTAGCCCCCTGGTGTTTTGTAGCCTTTTCTTTTCTGAATATTTTTACCTTAGAGTTACAGTTTCCTTTAACACATACTTTAGCATTTCACAAGCTTTAGTAAGCAGTATTTTCATATATAGTCAGTTAAATATAGTTATCAATTTCCTAAACAAGTGAATTATTTAGGATTTGTCTAAATTTACAAAAGTAGGAAGATTTTCTTGTTATCTTTTTACAGTTGATTTTTAACTTAATTGTTTTATCATGAGGGCACGAGGTTGGTCTGGTTTTGAGCCTATGGAATTTTTAAAGCTTATTTTATGAGGTAGGATATAGTCAATTTTTGCAAAAGTTCTGTTTTGCTTGACCAGAATGTGCATTTAGCGGTTAGGGATTTCAACAATCTGTATATCCACTAAATCAGTTTGCTAATTAAGAAGTTCAAATCTATATTGCCCTAGCTATTTGGTCTGTTTTTCCTATTAGTTATTGAAAGAGGTACGTTAAAACCTCCCACTATGCACCTGTAATTCTACCACCCTGGGAGGCTGAGGGAAGACGATTGCAAGTTAGGGATTTACCAAGACCCTATGTCAAAAACCAAAAACCAACCAAACAAAAAGCCTGGGGATATAGCTCAGTGCAAAGGCTCTGGGCTCAATCCTCAGTACTACAGAAATAAAACAAAACAAACAAAAAAACCAAAAACCAAAACAAAACAAAACTCCCAGTATGCCTGTGGAATTACCCCCCAGCATGGTCTCTATATCTAAGCATGCGTTTGTCTTTGAACTGGTCTCCCTGACTCTGCTTATTCCTTCCCCCAAAGCAGCTGCAGTGTCTTTATGAAACACAAGTCTAATCAGGAAATTCTCAGCTTGATACACAGTTCCCACATTGTGCAAGGATTTATTGAATGTCCAGGATGTGTCCAGTACTGTTCTGAAGCTGGGGATACAAATGCAAAAAATAGACAGTTTCTAAACCCACACAGAACTTATAGGTAGATAGACAGACAGACAGATAGTAGACAGAAAGCTTCCTTTATTATTATCAGTATTCAGTTCAAACTTCTTAACATGACTTATAAATATTTGCCTGATTTGTAGCTGATTATTTCTACAGCCTTTTATCTTACTGAGTGTCAGTTCTGTAAACAGATAGAGGCACTTTTTGTCCCTAGGCAGCCCTGTGCTGTGTCAGCTCCAGGCACGAGCTCATCCCATCCGCACTGCCCTGGGCACGCTTCCTCCCATGCTGGCATCCTAGAGACTCCTACCTTTTCTTTCAGCTTCGATGCTCATTCCTTGAAGACCCATTCTAGACCCCTCGTGCATGAGGAGCACCTTCCCTGTGTACACAGATCTCTGCAAATCTTCTGCACATCACTTTGTATCACTTGCTAGTTTGTAGATTCTATGAAGTCTAACTTTGTACTCTTAAATCCATCGCACACAGTATTGTTTAATAAATATTTCTCGATTTAATCATTTAGGGATTTTGGCAAGGTTTCTTGAGGTCAAATATGTCTGTAATTGAGTATTTCATGCCCTCTGAGATGAAATCTCCATTTTCATCAGCTGAAAGGTAGTTTTTTTAGAAGAGTTTCCTTAGTAGAATTACAGTAACTACCAACCAGAATGTATGAATGTGAAGTAAAGCTAATATATTTCCTCTCCAAAGCCTGTGGTTGGCACCCAAGGATTGAAAAAAGGAAAACATTATAATAAAAAGTAATTTTGAACACAAGTACACACTTCTTGGGAAAGAAAATGTTTTACCTTTTACTAGTAGCATATAATATTTTTTGATATATATTATTGTTCTTAATGGTACCACTAAGGATATGGATAGATGCATTTTCCATCTGCAAACTGTAATAAATAAAAAAATATTTTTAGCATTTTAATCATGGAATGTAGTTATACACACAGTCTGTAAACTACATATGTTTATGTTGCTATTTTATTTTTAAATCATGCATCTGAAGAAGTTCAAAATATGGATCAGGCTGGAGTTCAGTCAGTTACACAACTCTTACAGGGGCTCACTATCTCCCAAGGATGTTTATGGGGTCACTTTAGTGATTGTATGGCCCGAGGTCAGACATTATGCTTAAATGCTTAGTAAGCTGATGTCCTCACACAAGAACAATAGTTATCTTTCTAGTGCAAAGGCTCACTTACCAATCCCCAATACTAGATATAAAGTCAAAAGGCCAGTTTAGAATAAATAATTAAATAATCTTAAAGACACACTGATTCTTCTATGTTTGGCCAAAATGGAGTATAAAAGATCCAAGTTTTTCTCCTTCAAGAAACTGAAAAAAATGAGCAAAATATGTGAAACAATGGTTTTCCAGTATTAGACCTTGGGAAACATAGGACAATGATTTCAGAGAAAGGGGAAACCAGCGAGAGAAGCCCTATGGTTGAATTCTGTTTGCTAGCATAGAGAGTTTCTAAGTTATTGCGTGGGGGGAAGGAGCACATTTGGAGCAGAAAAGACTCCCTGTGCTCAGGAAAGGCACACAGGAGTCCAGGCAAATCTAGGCAGTTAGAGTCCACAGCATAAAGCACTGGATGGCAGAAAGTTGCAGACAGAAGGAAAGAGTTCTAGAGATCAACAGAAGAGCCCTCTTCAGGTTTCTTCCAAGTGCTGATCAGCACATATGTTTGAGGAAATTATCCCCAGCTGAGAGAATAACCACATAAAAGGGGAAGAGGGAACAATCCTTGAAGCTCATGCAGGGTCAAGAATAGTACTGTTCTCACCAGGCCAACTAGAAAGCCTTGGAATTCACAAGGCATTGAGTAGTGTGCTCAGGAGGATTACATTAAGAATGTTCAGTTCTTGCCTAACAAAGCTTAAAAGCAAGGCTCAGAAGAGTCAAACTGTTGCCAGATAACCATGTCTCATGCAATGCCCAAGTTATTTATAGGAATAAAAATATTATACAGTATTTAATGAAGTAAAATTCACAGTCTTTGGCATTCAGTAAAAAGGTTCCAATCATGCAGAGAAGCAGGAAACTACAATCTACGCCAGGAGATGAGTCAATAAAGAGGCTAGATAAAGAAGGTAAAATCATCATTGTAACTATGTTACATATACTTGGAAATTTAGAGGAAAGCTCAGTCATGGTGAATAGAGATATGGAACATATAAAAAAGATCCAAACTCCATTTCTTGAAAAAGATAATGTTGGGGACAAAAAATACCCTGGATAGGAGTAATAGATTAAACATTACTGAAAAAAATATTAGGGAACTTGCATAGATTAGCACTATGAATATATAGCAAGAGAGGTGATACAAAATGAAGCACAGAGTAAACAAAACTGCAGAATATCAGGGAGCTGTGGAACTGTGAGAGATCATCAAGTGGCCCGATATATGTGTACTTTAATTGATATCCCTGAGTGAGAAGAGAATACAAATAAAAATGATAATTTTAAAATTTGAGTAAATTTATAAACCCACAATTCCAAAAATGTCAGTGACTCTCAATTAGAATAAATGAAAGGAAAATTATAAGAAGGTATCATAATCAAATTGTTTAAAATAACTGAGAAAAAAAAATCCTGAAAGTAGGTACAAGAGAAGACATATCATGTACAGAGGAGCCCTGATAAGAATGAAAGATTTTCCTGCCGGAAACAATGCAGCCTGAAGATAGTGGAGCAGTATCTTTAAATTATTAAAGGAGTCCATAAAGAGCAATAACCTTGAGATATAGCTAGGTAAATGGAAACATCTCGAGAGCATACTCTTAACTGAAATAAATCGGACACACATGTTTAAATACTGCATTGTTTCTCTGGTGTGAGAAACAGAAAGTGTAAATAAGGACTAAAAGGTATTATATTGGAAAAGGGAAGAAATTGTTCAAATGGGAAGGGGAACAAGGGAGGGGAAGGGGAAAGGAACGGAGGGACAAGAGAATAAAGAATAGAAGGAAAAAAATGGAACCAAAGCTTTTGTAGATAAGGAGAGAGGAGGGATTGAACGGAGGGGAGGGGAATGGGGAAAAAAAAAGAAGCAGCAAGATATAGCATGTACTGGTACAAATTCCCTATGATGAATATTATCACTATGTATATCTAAAATGTACCATTAAAATAAAATTAAAAAAAGAAAAAAATTATTAAAGGAAGCAAATAACTGAATCTGTAAACTGAAAATTCTATGCTGAACAAAGTATCTTTCAGAAGCAAAGTCAAAATAAAGTCTTTTGTAGTTAGTCAGAAACTGAATTAATCAAGCAGAATTGCCTTATGGAAATTTTAAGGAAAACCTCAAGCAAATGTTAAGGAAGAACTTCATTTCTGTTAGTCTCTGTGAAGGGAGATTTCTATTTACTATCACTTTCCTTTTAGTTTTCTTGTTAGTGAAATGAGAAAGATGGACCTTCTAAAATTCTCTGAGGTTAATGTCACTCGGTTTGTGCCTGTAGCATCTCATGCAAAGCTCCATTTCTTGAGCTGTCACACACCAAATGAGTAGAGACATATCAGTGTATAGGAGTCACCAGATGGGACCATCGCAGATGATACTCAGTGTGCTGTTAACTTGAATAACACGCAGCAGGATCTGGGGTGAAGCTTTGTCGTTAGGACTGTTGCTAGGATAGAATTCCAGAGCAAGCTTTCCAGTCCCTGGTGAGCTATTCGCTGGGGGGTATTTTGACTGGAACTATTTTCTACAGTTTTTACTTTTCACACTATGAAAGGAGGAAACGTATGTTTCATTGTTTCCAGAGTATCAGAGCCCAGGGAAAAAGTGATCAACCTAAATCATGAACCCATAGTTTATGATAAACGGAAGCATGTTCCAAGGTTATTAAAATATTACATGCAACGAATTTTGAAGGTTGGTATAAACTTAAAAATAGGTAAAATGAATATAAAAGTAGCTTCAGTCAATGCTAGCATCATGACTAGTGTGTGAATACTAGCTTGATACTAAGGACTAACTGAGAGATACACAGAACAGATATCATATTTATATTTTCCAATGTTCTGGTAGAGAAATATAGGTCACATGTGTCCCCTTACAGAATCACCCGTGGAGATGATTAACATCCAAATGTCACATTCTAGTCAAGATCTAGGAAATCAAAATATCTGGGTAGAACTTCTGCCAGTGTCTTGACAAGGCTCCTAGAATGAATGAGATGCACATTACAAGCTGGCATCCCGTGGCTGACTCCTCCTTCAGAATAGCAGAGGGGCCTTTAAAATCTCTGAGTTACTTAGATGCCCTGGTTGCTGTTACTCCAACTGCATCATAAGGAAGAATTCCTGGGAAGACCTCCTATTAGATTGTCACCTCCACAGGGAAGAGTCTCAGTCACCTCTGTGTGACTGGAGTTTAGCAGAGATCTGGCATTTGTGCCTTTATAAGATATGGCCAAAAATATGGTGGATACTGCTGCCCAGTGCCATCCCATACAAAGGTGAGCTTGTTAAAAACATTACAGTGTGTCCTCACCCACCTTAATAGCTGCATCTGGCACCATGAGACTCCTGGACCCGCTCCAAATTCAAAATGGCCATGAACGGTAAATATTTTGAATCAGTTCAGGACACAGAGCTAGCTATAACAGCACAACTAAAGATATTTATTAAAGAGGACTTTCAGAACTACTTCAGAAAGTGGCAAGAACAGTGGGATAAGTGTGTTGCAAGTGAGGGGAACTCTACTGAGGGATATTAATGAAAATGTGTCTCATACTCTGAGAGATTAAAAAAAATGTAAACATTCATCTCATTTTTTGATCACACCTTATAACTTATCCTTTATTAGACTATTATTCAATGTACATAATAATATCATAGTAATGATTATCATTTTGTATGATTCCCCTAATAACCTTTTAAGGTACACATTTTACAAGTTTCCTTTTTACAGAAGAGGAACTTGAATAAACTTATGTATAAGTTTCTCTTCCTTGTGTTTTGTCCACTTGTCTATATTCCAACAATCCAAAATTCAACTTTGCATGTGCTCATGTTGAGACTGGGCTAGCCAGGCAGGTAGTTCTTTGATCTGACAGCATGGTGTTCTGGGAGACTGGAGAAGCTGAATAACCTGGTAAGGTAATTTAATGGAGGTTGGAATGAGACTGGAAAAAGGGATACTGTAGTGAAAGTCCCCGAGTCTCGCTTTTGGCAGAAAAGAAGTCAATGGACAAATTTGGTGGTGATGGGATTGAACAAGTTCCTATGCCCTCTTTGTTAACCTGGACTCTTGCTTTCCAAATGCATTAGGACAAGTACACTTTTTGTTTTATACTCTATTTTGACACGTTCGTGGTCTCCTTGGGTTTATAATTCTGATTATTTGCATTACACATCACCTTAGCAAGCTAACAGTGACCATGACCGTAGGTAGCCTTCCACAGAGTTTATGAACCCTGCATAGTCCATACTAGATTAATTTATCCAAATGCGTATACCATTAGTGCTGAATACTTTCATTAACATCTTCTGGATGATTTCGAACAGAGGGGACTTCTATTCACAATGTGGTTATACTATGATTTTTCTCCAAGTAAGTTTTTCTAATTAACATAGGATCTTTACAATGATTATTTCCCTCTATCCAAAGGAAGGAAACTACTATTTATTATGACCACTTGTCCCAGAGTTTTAAAAACAGTTCCAATTTTATATAATTATATTCATTTCAATTAGGGAGATTCATTATATGTCAAATAATCATTATCTAATTTTATGCTCCTTTAAGATTCTAATATGAACGAATTTACATATAAAAATAGCATAATTTCTTAATACAAAATGAGATGAATGATTTATATGAGAAATCATATAAATGGGTAAAAATTAAATCACAGTTATACATTTAATAACCCCTAATTACTGAAAAGAAAATTAGTCAATATTAAATCTGTCTTGGCAAATTCAAGACATATGGTCTATGATCACCATACATAGTCTTTTTTTTTTTTTTTTTAACCATACATAGTCTTGCATTTGGTACTGGACAAAAACCAGTGTGGGATATATTCCCAGATGAATGATCACTGGATTAAGTTTGATGTCCAGTCATAAAGTGAACTAAAGCAAACTGTCACAATGGTTACTCCATTTTAGAAACGTGAAACTGCACAAATTTCATTAGAGGTATAAAAACTCCAACGGGATTACATTTCAAAGTACGTAAATAACCTATAGAAAACATGGAGATATGTTAATACCTTTTCTTCTTCAAAGGACTGAAAGGCCACGAGTTCAAAACACAAAAAGTTGTACATGGTTAATTGGATCAATGAAAGAGACCATCAGAGGGGAAAATGGTGCTTAGGCCAAGAGAAAGACAGTCTAAACAAAAAGGAAAGAGAAGCTAACAAATTACTGTGGGCTGTTCAGGTTATGGGAGAAGAAATTAGCATTATTTTGAGCACAATTATTTTCCAAAGATTGCATTATGGAGCCTTAGATATATTTTTAAGTTTTGATTCTCAGAATCATCTTGCAAGGTAGACAATACTCTCAATGGCCATTGTTACCCAAGCTGCGGAGCCAGAATTTGAATTTAGATCAGTGAACCCCGAAGCCCACAGTCTTTGCAAGACACCAGCCTTGCTCTCTACTTGGATTTGTATGTGCCAGATTCTTTATAGCCACTTTCTTGTTTAGACACAAGAAGAAAAATGATGAAATATCATTCTATTTTTAAGTGCAGCATGTTTCATTTATATATAATATCACAATTTTAATTCTCAAAAATTGTTTCTTTTTACCTGCACGTTCCTTTATAAAAGTTTTAAGTTTTAACAATAAAACCAATTCTATGTGCAAAGCAAAGTTAAAAAGAAGTAACAAAGACATAGTTAATCATATTTGTTTTAGAATGGGACTTTTAGCTGGATGATCTCAATAATTAATTTAAACCTACTTTAATAATGTGGCCCAAATTGTGACTCCAAGCCTGACCACACCACAGATTTATGTGGGTGTTTTATAGCATTACTGAGTTTTCAGTCCATAGCTGGGCATTTTATTTCAGTAATTCTGCAGAAAGGTGTTCACTCTCTTAACTTCCTGCTTCGTCTAAATCTCAACTTTTCTTATCTGCAAAATAGAAATGAAAGCATGAATGGCACAGTAGAGCCGCGGTGTATGAGACAAAAGACATGAAGCACTTTGGAAACTCTAGGCCACCAATCTCTGAGAGTGCTTTACTATTTAAAACGTGTGTCCCTCTTGCTGTATGGAAATGTGCCCTTCTTTGATAATTTGTAGTGGTAAATGGTATCTTCATTTCTCATAAATTTTTATTTGCTTTCAATTTTGGTTTCTTTCATTTTTTATTAGTGTATGTTTGTGATACATAATAGCTACATTCATCTTGGGGAAATGTACACACACACACACACACACACACACACACAAACACACACACACATATAAAATTTCCTGATCATTTTTACTTCCTTCCCTATCTTCACTCCTACTTTCTTCCCCTGGTTCTCTTCCTCTTCTCCAAAAATATTGCTTCCCTGTTTCCTACCATCTCTCATTTATCTTACTCATTAACTAATTTATTGTTTGGCTTTCTCATATAAGAGAAACCATACAATATTAACTTTCTGTGTCTGACTTATTTCACTTAATTTATGGTCTCAAGTACATTCATTTTCCTGCAAATGACATGATTTCATTCTTCTTTATGACTAAATAAAATTCCATTTCTATATATATATGCACCACATTTTCTTAATGCATCTCTTGATGGGCATCTAGGCTGTTTCCAGAGTTCGGCTATTATGAATTGTCCACTGTACACGTGGGTATCTGGTTTCTGAAATCCACCCCTTGTAAAGCATGAGGCTTATTTACTCCAGGCTGACTGGATGCTGCTTAGGTCTGTCACTTGTGATGAACACAGAATCTCCCCCTCGCTCCCAAACTCCTTGCTGTGAACACCTGGCAGCAGTGTCCAAAAATTACACAGAAATGAGCCCTTTCCAAGTGATCCTCAGTAGTGGACACAAGCGGCAGTGACAGTCTCCCCAGAACTTTGGGGGATTCTTTCCTTGTGCGTTGGGTACAGCCCCAACCCTCAAGTCAAAGCCCAGACAGGATGCCAAACAGTATTCTCCACCCAGACACCAACCTAGCCAGGAGGGTTGGCCTTCAGGACTTATTCCCATGAAGGTAAGGTCAACTAGTGTTCACTTTTTGGGCATAAAAACAGAATTTCCTCTTCTTTTTACATTTATTTTTTATTAAATAACACATGGATGTAGTTTAAAAAGTCAAACATTACTAAAATGTTTAAAATGTTAAATTCTCTTGATCTGTCCAGTGTCTCCTACTTCCACTATTTTAGGTAATTCTTTTAGCATTTATTTCCACATTCTAGTAGTATATAGCTGTCTTTTAGTTTTTAAATTTTAGATAGTATATGCTGATTTTTTTCAAATGGGCCATAAACACCTGGTGCCCTTGGTTCACTCTCTGCCCCTTTGCATTTCCCTGCTTCCCTCTTAATGTATTTGAAATTTGATTTTTGAGCATTTAGTATTTATGATAGCATGATGTTAGTTCCTAGATGATTGCAATGTCATTTGCACATACAGGGAGGAAGGCAAGTGATGATGGAGGCAGGTGTTGGAGTGATGCAGCTGCAAGCCAAGGAGCCCCAGCTGCCACCAGAAGCCTGAAGCAGCAGGAAGAATTCTCCCCTAGAGCTTCTGGAGAGAGCATGGCTCTGCCAGAACCTTGCCTGTCAGTCGCTACCCTCCACAATTGGGGAGAATAGATTTGTGTTATTTTAAGCCACCTCATTTGTGGTAACAAAGGAGGCAGACCTAGGAAAATAACACAGTCCCGTTGATTCAGCCTCTTTAATCTCTCTATATTGATCCCTTTACAATCTAAGTGTAACGTTCTTAGGTGAGGCCCCATTATTTCCTACCTGGATTACTGCAGTGGAAATTTACTTATGTATTCTAGAGCTACTCTTGCTTCATCCTCCCATTTTGATATGCTACTCTCTCAGCTCATAATTTTGTGGAAAGTTTCAGTGTTCTCTGCAGTGGCCTATTATATGCTGAAGGCTTTCTGCAGTGACCACATTCAGCAATGTCTATTATCTACAGCTAATCTTGAGATGGTACCTGCGATGGGACAAAAGCACAGAGGATCAGTGAAGGAACCCTGAACTCCAATTGCTCAGGCTTCCTGGATATGGAAACTAACACTTTGGACAAGTGATGTTGTAATCTTCTGACATTTAACTCTGTGGCTTTCCATCTGCTGGGCTGCCACCACTGGCATCGAACTTGTGCATGAGTCACATCCGTCTGAGAAGAACACAATTGTTGAAGGAGCCAGAAGGCCACGGCAAGTGTCCCAAACTGGTTGAACTTGGGAAGGAGCACACAGGTCATCTTCTCTGCAAAAGGAAGAGGGTTAAACCCAGAGATCACACACCCTCCACACTCCAGCCTCACGTGAAGATGGAGATGAGCATGAATCAGAATGCACAGACCAACTCACTTGATCCCAAAGGCATACAGGGTCTCATCCTTGATAACGATTTTCCCGGCCAAGGTAAACATTTGCTGAATTTGATCAAGGTAAAAGTAGTTCCTTTCAGACAGCTAAAATGCTTATCATATAAATATAATAAGGATATACTTTTAGTCTTTTTTGCCTAAATTAGATAATTACTGTAACAGTCAACATTAACAAATTACTATGAACTGAAGAGTGTGCTTAAGCGACTCACTTCCCTTGCCTCTAGTTAATCCTATCGGAATTCGTTCATTAATGCTGTATACATTCTAGCCACCCCTCTTTTTGGCACAAAAGTATCAAAATAAACAACACTCAGATTCTGATCTCTCCAAGAATAGCAAAAACAATTCTGGCCAACAGGGTCAAGGCAGAGGACATCACAATCTCTAGTTTGAAATTATACTATAAAGCTCCTGTGATAAAAACAACATGGTACTGGCAAAAAGACAGACCCGAGGATCAGTGGAACAGGTTAGAAGATGCACAAACAACTCCAAACGCACTCAAATACCTTGTCTTTGACAAAGGAGCCAAACACCCTGACTGGGAGAAAGATGGCCTCTTTAATAAATGGTGCTGGAAAAACTGGCTTGCCACATGCCGAAAACTAAAACTAGATACATGTCTCTTACCATGTACTAAACTAAAATCGAAGTGTATCAGAGATCTAAACATTAAAACAGAAACATTAAATCTACTGGAAGATAGAATAGGAAGAACTCTTGAAAACATAGGGGTAGGAAAAAAATTTATGAACAAAATTCAGACTGCATGGGAAATAATACAAAGGATCTGTGCTTGGGAATCACATTCTATTAAAAAGCTTTTGCACATCAAAAGAAATCACCAACAGAGTGGCATGAAAACCCATAGAGTGGGAAAAAATTTTGCCAACCATTCCTCAGACAAAGGTCTAACGTCTAGAATGTATAAAGAACTCAAAAAAATCAGACCCCCAAGTTTAGAGACCCAATCCAAAAATAGGCATCTGAAATGAATAGACATCTCTCAGATGAAGAAATACAAATGGCAAACAAATATATGAAAAAGTGTTCAGCATCACTGGTCATTTGAGAGATGCAAATTAAAACACTAATATTTCATCTCACTCCAGAAAGAATGTCTATCATCAAAAAATCAATCAATAACAAATGCTGGCAGGACTGTGGGGAAAAAGGAACCGTCCTCCGCTGTTGGTGGGAATAGAGGCTGGTCCAACTATTGTGGAAATCAGTGTGGAAATTCCTCAAAAAACTACAACTAGAGGCTCCATTTGACCCAGCTATTCCTCTGCTTGGTATCTTCTCAGAAGAATTAAAAACATTGTACCACAGTGATATGTGTACAACAATGTTTATAGCAACACAGTTTGTAATAGCTAAGTCTTGGAAACAAGCCAGATGCCCAACAACTAATGAATGGCTGAGGAAGATGTGGTTTTTCTATACAATGGAGCATTACTCTGCCATAAAAAAGATAAACTTGAGATATTTATAGGTAAATGGATGCACCTTGAGAGCATAGTCTTAAGTGAAATAAATCAGACACACAGGAGTACACATCGAATTGTTTCTCTGGCATGAGAAATCGTAAGCATAAATAAGGACAGAAAAGTATAATAGGTACTAAGTAAAAGAAAGATAATATTCAATTGGGAGGAGAATTAGAAAGGGAGAAGGGGAAAAGAAGGGAAGGAAAAAGAAAAGAAAGGGAAGAAGGGGAAAAATGTAAATAAAGCTACTGTAAATAGGGAAGGGGGGAGTAGAAAGAAGGGGGAGTGGAAGGGAGGGTGGGGAAGAAGTGGGGGGAACCAAAATGTATCATGTACAGGTACAAGTTAACTAGGATGAATGTGATCACTATGTATACAATGTACCAATACATGTTCTTGGTAAATAAAAAAAAAATAGAGAAGATTCTGATCTCTTGGAGCACTGTAACTATTATCTCCACTTTCCAGAGGATTACACTGAGATTTAGCAAGGTTAAATAACTTGCTCTCGATTAAACAACCAGTAAATGACAAGAGACAGGACTAAACCCTATTCTGCCTGGTTATGAGGCCCATGCTTTTCCTGTTGAGCCACAATTATATACTGAATATCACAAAACAACATGAGAAATAGCTGGAAATCCCGGGTATAGGCTTCTGATTGCTAATTGAGTGTTCTGAGTACCCAGTTTCCTATTCTACAGAGGAATTGTCGAAATATTTGTTTTCAGGTTGTAGACATTACTAGCTAATATTCCTGATCAATATTTAAGGGTGGCTTTCCAATACCGGAAGCCTAGCTATTCCTATTTACAGTTAGGAGGTGAAGCCAATATTCATACTTTCTCTGCTCTTGTGTGAAGCTGTATTTTCCCTCAATCTTTAATCCTTGTAAACTATGTCTTGATGAATATGGCCTGAAGTGATTCAAGCACTGCATTGTAATTTGGGGCTGCATTCCCAACAGATTTATTTCCTGCTCAGCAGGTGGGACAGAAGGCAGATTAAAACTTAGTGCATGCATTTGAATCCATAGTCCAATACAGGAGAAAAAATAACAAGTACTTTATATGTCAGGGCAATAACTTCTTGGAATTGCTAGAAGTAACCACAATTACACTTGCTTATTTTCCCAGAATCAAACTTGAAAAGTGGAGTGCAGACAGCCTTCATGAATAGACATTGCTCCTTTTTATTTTTGATAAAAAAAAAAAAAAAAGGTACAGCGAAAATAGCGGTAGCTATTCTTATTTTGGGGATAACCTTAATTCGTCCTCATTTGAAGTGTTAAAATTTATGAGCAGTGCTAATGGAAAGCTTTTTAGTCTAACTATGCAGTTGCTATCTCTTTAACCTCCAACCCCACCTCCATGAGGGGAAATCCATCTTCGAAGCTTTTAGAAGAAGGAATATATTTCATGTGAATATTCTTTTCCCTCTCCCCCCAGATTTTTACATTATTTTTTTTGGCCACTGTTCCATTAATAGCATTAGGATTTTATTTTCCTGATCTAAGAGAGGAAGAATCAGGCTCATTATATCCGGTAATTTATCAGTTTCTCTATCACAAAGAACGTTTTCTTCCCCTCTCTCTGGGTTTCTGGCAGCTCATCTCACCCTGCTAGGGGGAGATGGAACGCTTTACTCTTTTGAAGAGTTCACATCAGAAGAGATCACCACATGCCTCTAAGATTTCACCTCCTGAGAAATTCCCCTTCAAATCTGTGTGGTTTTGCCTCTTCCCAGGGCCTTTTGAATTCCATAATGGCGTCATGTGTTGGCTGTGGAGTGGGCCCCCTTTGAAGCACTTACAGATGCTTTGAGTCTCTTTTGAAAGAAAAGAGGTTGGTGGTGATGGTGGAGGAGGGGTTGGAAATCCTTGGGTAGCCAGAAACCAGTCTCTGAATAATTCAGGGCACACGGTGGGGCGCTGCTAATACCAGGTCCGCGGAGGCTGCAGGGAGATGAGCTCTGGCGTTTCTGGTCCCCGGGAGACACTGCTGCAGCAGCGGTAGGCTCGCCTCCCCTGGGGAACACAGTGAGGTCGCTTTCTCTAACTCCGGCTGTGCCTTGGGAAGCCTCAACACATACCATTGCACAGACCCCTCACTGGGCCCGTGAAATGAGAACTTCTGATTGCTGAGACTAGGACCAGAGTCGTTTTAGCATTCCTCAGGTGATTCCAATGCACGTCAGGGATCAGGAATCTTTGCTGTAGGCCCTGCTCATTCTGGCTCATGGCTCGGAGGAGAAGGTGCTGGGAAAACATGGAAGACGATGAACATCTTCCGGTCCCTTCGCACTGATCTCTCTTTCTTGCGCCTTCTTTAGATCTCCAGCCTTGCAGAGGTAGTCGGCAGGTGAACAGAGAAGGTGGGTGGTCAGTGTAGAGAAGGCAGCTACGTAGCTCTCAGACCGAGACCTGAAAGGCCTTTCGGTGGCAGAACACGGCGCGGAGCATGCTGGAGGGGATCATCTGTAGGAGAAGCATCTTCCTCCTAGGTTTTAGCGTTTCTCTGGGCTGTCAGTGAGTGGAAGCTCGCAGCAGCTCTGGCTCCTCGGGTTTAAAGGTTGTTGCAGTCAGCACGGCCATCGCTACCAGAAATGACTCTGCCTGTCATCTGCTGTTCCCCTTGGAAGGGTCAGCGTCGGAACGACCCTGCTGGTAGTGCCATGAAGACACATTCTGCAGAGGAGGATTGTCTGGAGAAAAGGGCTCGAGGGACAGTATTTCCTATTCCACTGGGCTGATGCTAAATCATGACATACAGAAAGGAATATTTGATGGGAAAATCAGGAAATGTGTTTATTTGGTTACTTTGATTATATTGCTTATCTTGGGTTTACTGATTATTTCCTGGTTTGAATAGAATTCTTTATAGATTAAGATTCCACCAGGGAATTCCATGAGGCTAGAAAATTGGCTTCTGTGTGCTTTCCCCAGCTCTCCTTCATGTTGTTGGGCCTTTCTTGTCACTGCCTCTCTTTTAGCAATTTCTCGTTATTAAAAACATATACTACAAGGAAACATGTGGGTACATGCAGGTGGTGATGGGGACTACAGATGAGCATGCCCTTTAAAATTAACCCTTAATGTTTTCCTATTACAAACAATGTACCTTGTAGAAAAGTTAGCAGATATTGATAAACAGAAAAATAAAACAAAACAAAAACCCATCGTATTGAATGTCCCTGCTGATTTTTTTTTTCTCTCCCAACCCACCCTTGCAACAAAAATGGGTTTATATTCTGGCTGCTGCTTAGCAACATGCTTTTTTTAATACTTAGAAAACAAAAACAAAAAAACCCTGTATATTTTTGTTTTTTCCTTCCTATTATTTTAAAGCTAGTGTAATATTCCAGCATATAGATGTTCTATAATTCATTTAATTAGATACTTAGGCTGCTCTTTAAAAAAACAAAACAAAACGAAACAAAAACACCTCATTTTTCTCCTTCACCTCTAATGTTCTTCAGTGAATGCACTTGAGCTGAATATTTGGGCTCAGAAAGTGTGTGCTAAAAATGTTTTGTGGAGCTCTAGGGGAAAAAGAGGTAGAAAAAAGCCCTGATTGCAGCCAGTGCTGTCTTTGTGCAGCCTGTCTTGCCCTACTCAGACAAATGTGCCCCGCCAAAGGGAATGTGCTGCCTGTGAAGCTGGGAAGAGGGACAGCTAGGTGACCTCAGGAGCCTACATAACCTGGCTGTAGCACACATGTGAATATTCTGGGGTAAGTTCCTAAAAGTAGAATTTTGGGGTCAAAGGGTATGAACATTACAAATGATTTTTATATGTTTTGTCTAGTGGTCCCTGGAGGCTTTCTGTCTTAAGATGGAATAGACTCCTCTTCAGGGTCCACAGTGCTGTCTCCGAGGTCTTCTCATGGAAGCCAGATAACCACCGAGTGGCTGTGCTTTCAAGCAGGAAAAGGTAGCTGGACTGAGTCTATCAGGGGTCACTTTCTACACTGAGATTTTAGAATAAGTTAAATTACAAAATGACAACAACAAATGAGAAAGCAGAAAGCAATTCATGGTATCTGCCAAACATCAAGTGCTGTACGTGTTCAGAGGAGGGAGGAGCAGTATGTGGGGCCTGGCTAGAGAAAGCTCCACTGTAAAAGAGAGAGTCCTTCCTAAAGAAAAGGCATTAGCTGGCACTTGGGTCACAGTGTCCCTTTTCAATTTCCTCTCCGTCAGGGAAGCCTGGGTTCTCTGCATCAACAACAGCCTGGGTGGAGGCAGGAAGGAATTATGCAGGAGCTCAGGAGTTGCTCCCTGCAGGCTGTTTTTGAAGGCTGCCTTTGCCACCATATGCAGCATGCATGCGAGTTAATACTCAAGGATTGATGCCGTGCCCATATTTTGGTCACTTGCTCCAGGCTGACCCCCATGTGATAACCTTCCCTGCTGTCTTCCTCTTCATATTGGGAAGTTTAGAAAAATCCAAATTGTAATTCATCTTTCCTTTGTTGCACAAAGAGCTAGGCTGATATACAGAAGTGCATGGTTACCAATTAGATCTGCAGCTTCGATTCTCTGTGTGGGGTTAGACTTCTCTGCAATTCGCTCCAGTTTGTACAACCCAAATATCAGATAACATTAAAGCTTACATTCTCTGTGGAAGACTGTCCCCAGAATTTATTGATGTTTGCAGCATCTGATTACTCTATAGCTAGAGAAGGCCAAAAGGAGAATCTTATATTTTTCCCGTTGACCTTTGAAAAGTAGCATCCTGTGACCTTCTCTATAAAGCCCGTGACCTTCAAGTATCTAAACCTTCAACTTTCACACAAATTATGCCACTTTCCCTCACAATGTTGTCTTTAACCGATATTAGAATGGCATCAGTGTTTGCTTTCACCAAGAGGAAGGTGAGTCTGGAGAGAAGGAGCAGCTGGTGGTACATCGCTGCCCTTCCTAGATGGCCCCTCACCCTCGCATGTGAGGTGCTGGCTGGTAGGGGGTGCTTTCAAATGAGACAGGAAACAGTTTAGGTTAAGAAATGCTTTTCAAAAATCATTCTTATGGCAGATGAAATCTCAGATCTTGCAATTTTGTTTGTTTTCTTCCTTCTCAGCTGTTTCCCTTTGAAGTCAAAGACTGCTATTTCTTTGTGCAAATGCAGCTGTGACTAGTGGATCATGGTTTATTTTAAGACAAGAAAAGAACTGGAGCAGAGAAATACCTATTGTTATTTGTCATCCATTAGCAAAATTCAAATGCAGCCAGTCTTGTTCAAATATGCAGATGAAGGCTGTATACATGGAGACACTTAGGCATGGGTGCCTTGCCCAGATGAACAGGGCAGCGTGGGGGCTTCCTGTGCTGGTTACTGAGGCATTCTGAGGACAGTGGAAGGCTGGGTGTTTGTGTTATCATTTCTTATCATGGAAGTGCTTGGTTCGAGCTTTATTTTGGTGGGTCTAAAGGATTGCAATTGCTTCCTAATAAGCTTTCTTTAGAATCTGTATATCTGACCGATCTTTTCTCTCCCGGGGGGGACCACAGCTGGACAGATCTTGACATTTCAAACTGCTGGTATTATTTCTTTGCCTAAAATCTTCAGTGGCTCCCTGTCCCCTATGGGAGAAATTCTAATTTTATTATCTACCATTTAAAGTGTTTCTTAGTTGGCTACAACCTACATCTCTAGCCTTATATCCCTGTTCTCTTTCTAAATCACTCACATCACTAAAATCATGTGCTCAACAGCAAAGCATCATGGGGCCAAGGCCTCAAGCAGAGCCTGTACCAGCTGTAAAGTGTGTGTTGTACTGCCAACTCTGGGGACTGTCCCCCACGGGAACGCTTTTCCTGTGCTGAGTTAGTTTTCTTTCCATTTGTATCATCTATAGATTGTTAGGATCGATGGGGCCTTTAGCATTTCTGTCTGATCTTCGAGCTTTACAGATGAGAGAACTAATGTTCAGAGGTGGGGTAGATCACCCAGAGACAAAAATAACAATGACAAAAGTTGCTACACATTGACAACCTTTACACAAAATATATGCTAAATGTTTAAATTTAGAAAAAAATCATTACAATAAAAGACACATTGCTGTTAATCCCCCTGACAAACTCCCCCTACTTCGGACACACTTAGGCCATCATTCTTGCCACTTCCTGGAGCAGTTCTAGAAGTCCTCTTTCATGGGTGTCCTCATGAGGTGTGATTAAAAAATATACTGAATGATGCTGTCAAGTGCCATCCAATGGCAGGCTCAAAAACATTAACAGTGTGTCCTCTTTTCCTTATTTACCTGATCTGGCACCACATAACTTCTGGCTCGTCCCCAAACTCATAATAACCACGAAACGTGAACATTTTGAATGGATTCAGGACATCGAGGCAGCCATGACAGCACAATTAAAGATACTCAGAAAACAGGACTTGCAGAACTGCTTAAGAAAGTGCAAGAACAAAGAGGTAAATGTGTTTGAAGCAAGAGGGACTATTTTGAGAGGGATTAATGGCAGCATATCTTTCATTATAATAAAATTTTAAAATTTAAGTATTCACTATATATTTTGATTACCCCCATACTATTTTATTTGTGGATGTTTCACGTTTATCCAACTACATTTATAAGCTTTTGGGTGGTAGAGACCTTACCTTACCACCCCACAGTACAGATTTTTACAAGTGTGTTAGTGCTGACTCTAATTTAGAATCTGGGGATGCCCACTGAATGGACGGTGCTCTGGAAATCCCAATCTCTGGTGTAAATACATTAGCAATGTGCTTTCCCCTTCACACACAGGCCATCGCCTGTCTCTTGATACATCTGGACATACACCTACCTTCCACCCTCCTGACCTTTGTCACACAGAGGCTTCTGCCTCCATTTGTATCTGTCTCAAGCTTGTCCCTTCACACCCACGAGTTTAAAGACCTAAATAGTTTGGGGCTCTGCTTTCACTTCACCCTCCGCCACCATAGTTCCCAATATTATATTATTTATTGGTTCCTTTTACCAACTCTGTGCCTTATCTCTGGTCATTCCTAACTTAGTGTGTTTTGCACACATGTCTTATCCTCCCAATTAGATAATAAGGCAGACAGGAACCAAGAAGCATCTCTCTCTGCCCTCTGGGGCTGTGCAATCTGCCTAATCTGCCTAGTGGTGCCAGAGTCCGGGGAAGACTGGTGTTTTTGTTTTCTTCTCTGAGTGTTCTGTGCCAGCACCTTGTGGGGCAGTGACACGCTGCGCCATTTAGTCCCTGCAGCAACCCCGTGTGTGGGGCAGACTTTTTACCTTCATGTAATTAAAGGGGGAAACTAACATTTCAAAGATCCATAACAGCGACTAAGAGGCAGGACTAGGATTTCAACTCGTCTTCATTCTAAGCTCCACGCCTACTTTCCCACCCCGCCCCAAGCCTCTTTTGATGTGTGCAGAGAAGAGGGCAATGCCACACATCACTGAAGTGTGGCTCTGAGTGCTGTGGTCCTTCATCATTGGAGCAGTTTAAGGACTCCGGGTGGGCAGGATTAGGGAAGCTACAGTATTGAAACTGAGATAATCCCCGCATTCCTGGGTAGTCAGCCAAGAAAGTAGGTCCTCTCACCAGGTAGAGGATGGAGTCAGCGAGAACAAGTCAGGCCAAGTTAACCCCATTTATTCTGTGCTGGGGAGAGAGGCCAGCCTGGGAAGTGGCAGCAACACCACATGGTTAGGGCTTTTCAGGATTTACCAAATGCTTGCGATGACCTTGTAACTGTGTGAATAAGAAGAGGTGCATGATAATACATCTAGATGTTTTCATAGTCATGCCCTTAGTGGTAACAGATAGAAATGATATTGATGTACATACTGAAGAAATGGGGTTTACCCTTAACCAATTGTTAGTTATGCATAGTTTACTTGATATGGGTATAGGAAATGACATTTCTTCAAAGTCCCTTGTTATTGGGGGCCCATGACACAATGTCCTTATTTTTATGAGCATTGGCCTTCATTGATGTCTTTCATGAATTCTATCTCCTTTGCCAATTCCTTAAATGCAGCCCTTTCCTCCAGGTTCCTTCTCCATCACTATCTCTGGTCCTGCTTTGGGTGGTGTCTGTTTGCTCTCCTGGCTTCAGTTTGTCCTCTTTCAGAAGGACCATTCTGGGCATCCAAACTCAAGAGACTGTTGGATATGTCTGCTTCCCTGTCTTGTACATATTTAAATTTAAAAAAGCCCAAGCTCACCTCTTTTTCTCCCCCCAAACCTTCCTCATCTTGTAGTTGTTGATTAATGTACCTCCTTTTTGCCACTTTTTCTTGCCAAAATCCTGGCCATGACCTCTGATTTCGCTCTCTTTTCAACCCCACACACCAAATCTATGGTTTCTAACCTCTACACACTTCCCAGTGTGTTTATCCTCCTCCATCTCCACTGCTGTGGTCCTCATTCTTGCATTACCTCATTTCATGAAGTTACAGGAACATCTTATCCCTGCATCTGACCTTGGCCCCTTTACTCCATGCTTGCTGTTGCAGCAGAGTGATCTTTTTGAAACACAAAATAAGGGCTGGGGATTTAGCTCAGTGGTTAGAGTGCTTGCCTTGCAAGCACAAGGCCCTGAGTTTGATTCCCAGCACAAAAAAAAAAAAAAAAAAGAAATACAAAATAAGGAAATCCTATTGTTTCTGTACCTCTCGACAACATCTATTCTGTCCTGCATTTCTGTGCATGCGTATTCTCTAGACTCATCCACTAGAAGCCCTGAGTCCAGCCATAGTGGATTTGCTTACGATTCAAATAGGGCTTTCTTTCATTTTCATGACTTTGTGTATACTGTTCTCTTAGTCTGAAATATTCTTTCCTCCATGAAGCTAGGTCATATCTGCTCATTTACTCCTTCTTATTTAGATGTGCTTTTCTTTAAAGCCATCTCTGCTTCTCCGAGCCTGAATTAGCTGCTTCGTTCATGAGCTCAGCCAGCTGTCATTTATGAAGCATGATGAAAAAATAGCTGTGTTTAAATTTTAAAAATTTATTATAGTACAAGGCACATTACTATTAACCCCCCTCAAAATACCCCCACTGGCTTCAAACACACTTATCTCATTCTCCTTATGTCTTTTGTTGTCTTCCTCAGTGTCTTAAATTGATTCACATTTTACCTTCCATGGTCATTTTGATTTTAAAGAAAATCCGAAAGCCATACTAGGCCAAATCTGGTGAGTAAAGTGGATGAGGGACACTGTAGTGTTTTTTTTGTTGTTGTTGTTGTTGTTTTAGTTGTTTTTTGGTGCCAGGGATCGAACTCAGGGCCTTCTGCTTGCTGGGCAGCGCTCTAACCACTGAGCTAAATCCCCAGCCCTGTAGTGGTGTTTTTTTTTTTTTTTTCTTTCCCTGTCTTTTTAGCTTGCCTTTCCATTAAATGGCAGGCAGCACTGGCGTTCACCACATTTTTGATCACACTCAGGAAAGAGTACTCCCAGAACTGCTTTAGAAGGTGGTAAGAACAATAGGGTAAGTAGGTTCAAGGTAAGGGGGATTAATGGCAATGTGCCTTTTACTGTAATAATTTAAAACAATTCAAACATTCATTGTATTTCTATCACCTCTTGTCTATAGAGGTAGAATGTCTAGAAAATTAGGTAACTAAACATTAATGGGGAAAAATACTTTGAACTCAAATGCTTAAGGGATAAACTGAGATTTGACAACGTTTGATGTCTCTTATTAACAAGAGAAGCAGCATCCATCTGAGTGGGAGTTCCACCTGGTGGAAACATTCACAGCTGAAGGTGATGTACCCCAGAGACTTTCATACTGTTCCTGGCAACCTTCCCATGGACTTTTTGGCAGATTCTGTCTCTCTCACACTCTTCAAAGTTTTCTTTGCTTAAGTGAACAAATTTCCATTAACCCAAGTAGACTCAAACATTGTTATTTAACTGCTTTACCTGTTTTTCTTTTATAATATGCTTATGACTTTGATTCTTCATTTTGTTCTTAAGACTTTTGCTTATTTAATTACATAAATCATATTGGTTGTGACTCTAGAATTGGGGAGAAAATGAAAAATTAACAATATGACAAATGAAGCTGACAGCTCATTTGTCAATGCCGGTTCTATTGTCTAATCCTGGCTGGTGGGTGAAGAGCTCCATGAATCACATTTGTAACTTACGGCTAGTTTGAAGGCAGTTAATATTTATACTTCTACTTTGTGAAAATATTACTAAATGATTATTTTCTTCTTTAAATGTTCTTTTGAATTTTTCCAATGTTATTACTCTGCTCGAGTAACATTTAGGAAGACGTGATAAAATCACATTATATTGAAGGGCATAGTATGCTATAAACCATCTTATAATAACTAAAATAGCACTGGCACCCTGTAGGCTCCCCATAAATGTTTGTTAAATTCAACTGAATAGTGTTAGTTAATGTACTTACTGATTTTAACTTCAGAGAACTTATTTTTGTTTGTTTATAAATATTTCTTCTTTGCTTTGTGTAGTTAACAGAATTTCATTTCCATGTATATTAACTATTTTGCTTTATATTAGTAATGGAATGCATGGCAAACATTGTCCTGAAAAATATAAAGCCATATATTAAGAAAAAAATGATGTTGATGATCTGAAGAAAATAGTCATTTTACCCAATTCTGCTAGTTAAATCCTGAGAGTAGAGCATTTAATTATTTATTTTATTGTTCTTCTGTCTCAGCTGAGTCTTAAATAACCAAGGAGGAAACAGATTGTACTATTTTATTAAGAAATAAATAGCTCTTCTCTAGGCAGCAGAAGAACATAAGAAAATGTAATAATCTGTTGCTGAGATAAAGGAGTTATTAGCTCTACATAACATAGCAGGGAAAGGCTACTTTTTTGTGGAGTTGCCCTGAAGTGTACGGCACCTTAGCAAGACATGAAAGACAAGTCCTGAGGGGAACATGCCTGAAGAGGAGTTCCTGTGTGCGGCAGAATGGCATCTCAAGCGCACACTATGCTCACACTGCGCCTTCTGTTTGCTCATGATAATAGACCCAATTTCAAATCAAAGTTGTAATGAATAATTAAGAAAGTTTAAAAATAACTCTGGTAAGAAATCAGTTTTGAGTTTAAAGTGAACTGATTATTTTGCTTGTAAGGTATATGTGTGGCACGTAGTGTGGGAATGTATTACAAGTCCTAAATTCTGGACATTTATATTACTACAAGTGCTTTATTCAATTTGATTAGACCCTTTATTAAATCTTTTACTAAATGTTAGAAGTTTTCAGTCATTATTACTTTAATTATTTTCTACTACTCCACTCTGTTTTCCTTTTCTTCTTTTGAGACCCCTGTTAGATGTATATGTGTTTGTGTCTGTATGTACATCATGGTCCAACAGATGTCTGAAGCTCTGTTTATTTAATTATTTTTCTCTCAGATTTACAGATTGAGTAATTTGTCTATCCTCAAGTTCACTGAATCTTCATTTTTAATCTACTGTTAATTTAGGCCCATAAAACTTTCTTTTTGGTTGTATATTTTTAGCTCTCAAATTTGCTTTAAAAATACCATTTCTCTTCCTATTTGGGGATTACCTATAAGTTAATTCATTGTTAGAGTACTTTCCTTTGAGTCTCATTGTGGTTTATACCTAGATGTCCCCCAAAAGCATCATGAATTTTTGACAGGTGTTTGGATTATGGGAGCATTATAGCCAATTTAATGTTAGGAGGTGGGGACCGGTCAGAAGGGGCAAGTCATTGTGGGGGTGAGCTGGAAGGGTATTACCTCCCTGCCCTGCTTCTCCCTGGACTCTCTACTTCCTATCTGCCATGCTATGGGCAGCTCTTCTCTGCTATGCCCCTCTCCCATGCTGTCCCGCCTTGGAGCCAGCCATTTATGGACTGAAACATGAGTCAAAATAAACTTCTTTCTTAAGTTGTGGGTGTTGGGTACTTTGTCCTAGCAAGGAGGAAAGTGACGCAGACAAGTGTCCAGATATATATCTGCTGATTGTGGCACATAGGTAATCTTGGAGGTATTATTACTGTTACTGCTTTTTCTCTTGGGTTCTGGCCAATTTTTCTGTTTCTTTGTAGGTCTAGTGACTTAAATTCTGGTTGGGTCATGTTACAAAGAGCATGGATCCTGTTCTGTCCTTCTAAGGAGCACTGGTTTTTGTTCTCACAAGTAGTTCATTTGTCTGGACTCAGACTCCCAACTCCACCTCCTGCAGTGAAATCTCTACTGCAGTATTTAAGCTTCCAAATGCCATTTTGTTGTGAGTATTGCTGGGATTTCTTTGTAAAGACGTAACTCAGGAGTCAGGGTTGCTCCCCTCTGCAGGTCCCTTTTTCCAGGTGTCCTTTCCATCTTTGCAGCTGCTTCACCTGCTCCTTTCTTTAACACTTTGTTTTGCTTTGTTTTTATGATAGTGAGGATCAAACCCACGGTGTTCAAAATGATCTACGATCCCAGCTCTTTTTAATTTTTTTTTTTTTTAATTTTGAGACAAGATCTCTCTGAGTCGCTAAGTTGCCCAGGTTGGGCACAAATTTTTGATCATCTTGTCTCAGCCTTCCAGAGTGCTGAAATTACAGGCATGAAATTACAGCCAACTTGTTCTCTGACATTTGTAGTTAGTCAGCTTGAGATTTTCTGCTGCACAGACTGTATGGATGGGGAATGCCTTCATGCAAAAAGTTGTAAGTTCATGAATCTCATCTATTCATATTTCTTTCAAGGGTAGACTCTGATCCATTTTGTGCTGTTTTTAGCTTTTATAAAAATATCAGGTCTATACTTTCTAATTGTTTCTGCACAAAGTCTATCAGACCTGGCAACTCCACCATTACTGCCCTTTGGTTAAATTTTGATGATTCAAAGTGTTTCCATAATTTGGGTAGGACATGTTAGTAAATGAACAATTTTAGAAAAAGAGGTTAATTTCTTCATAGAACTAACAAAGGCCAAAGAGGTTGTAGCGAAGAGAAACTGAGGTACAAAACACTTTGGGAATGGCAAAACCCAAGATATGGAAAGTATATGTGTAATCATTTAAAATGCTATTGACTATACATTAATAGGAAATACAAGTATAAATTTGCTGGGTAAATATTTGAGTCAAACATGAAAAACAATTATCAAAGAAGTCAAAAGCCAGAAAAGGAAGAAAATCTACTTAACCTGTGAAGGTAAATGAAGCTGGAGAAGACAGTATTGTCTGAATCCAAAAACTCCCTGTACCATGGTAATAGCACATGCCCCGTGAGCTGGTCTAAACTGAAGTCCCTGGGGAATTGTTCAGGAAAAACCTTAGCTATCTTTGGAGGGAAATGGAAAGGGAGGCAAGTAATGCAACAGGGAACATCATAGCAATGATGATTTCTGAAGTCTTACGAAGAGTGCTCGATCACAAGCCTCATCTGACTTTATAAAGCACCAGAAGTTCCAGTACTCATGGCTGGAGGCAAGCAAGGTGCCTGCTCAAGAGCAAGCAGAGAGCACTGTGGTCTCCAGAGGCAAATATTGCAGGAAAACAAATCACCTGAAATGTGCAGATACAGTGTTAGCTTTGAGCAGTTTTGGCCAGGAAAGCTGACAATTTCTGGAAACAAAGAAGAAACCACCGATGCCCTCACCGCTTCTGTTGGAACATCACTTCACCCCTAACATGGGGCTTTGCTTGGTTTCAGAATACTTCAGTTTCTTCCAATCTGTTACTTGATTTCCTCTCCTTTCCCAAAATGTCATGGATATGAATTTTAGAATCATTCGTTATTGAATAAACTAAAAATAGCTTCAGTTAAAGACAACAGGAATTTTTCAATCTAATAGCTTATTTTAGCAAAACTTTCTGATGCATGATGTGCACTGTGTAGTGCACAACTCAAGCATATCTAGCTCAGTGAACTTAAAAGTGAGTATGTGAGTTTCACCACAGCCCAAGTCCGGAAATAGAACACTCCTGACACTTCTGGTTCCCTACGCCTCTCAGTCTTTATTATTGCCATGCAGGTAGCTCTTATCCTTACTTCCAAACCATAGCTTTCTCTTCTTTTTAATGAACTTCATATAAATGTAGTTGAGTAGTTCAGACTAATTTTGCTCATGTTCTTTTATGTAATATTGTGAGACTCATTTACGTTATTGCACGCGTTGTTATAGAGCATTTCATTTTATAGACATACCAAATCTTGCTTCTTTTTTCTCTTATTGATAGATATTTGGGTTGTATGTTAGTTTTTAATCTATCATAAATAGTGCTTTTATGGACATTTTTGTACAGGTCTAGGCATATTTCTACATATACATATGAGTGTCATTTCTGGGTGACAGGGTAAGCATATATTCATAACATGTGAAACTGCCACAGAATTTTCCATAGAGTTGTGCACCTATATATTCACATTAGTGAATTATGAGTTTCTGTTCTACTTGCTGGCCAACTCTTCGTTTAGTCAGTCTTTCTATTTCAGGTTACAGTAGCGTCTTCTAGTTTAATTCACGTTTCTTTGATGACTAGATGTCAAAGGACATTCGCTTGTGGACCATCTAGTTATTCTGTTTTGAGAGGTCTTTTCCTGTTTTCCAGTTTGGCTGCCCGTGTTTTTCTTACTGATCTGTAGGAGATGCACAATGATAAGGTATTCAGTGTAATGTCAAATTAGAACTAGCTCAAGTCCTCAGACGCTCCTGAGGTCTCACTGTAAGTTTGACTGGTGTCAATTTAAGGGTATTTCTACTACTTTTGGTGTACTCCTCTGGGCTGGATTTAGGTGAGAGAAGACAGTCTCACAGGTGCTTGTGCCTCGCCTCTCTGCTCACCTTGCACAAATGGGAAGAAGATGTTGATGTTACCCAACACGTGTGTTTAATTAAGAGTGTTGGTCTCAACTACTAGATTGGGACCGATAACCAGTTCACCAATGTTCTGCATTGGGGCTGAAATAGCAGGGAGATGAAACCTCCCTACATCCCACAAAGAGTCGGAGGCTCACAGGAGTTCAAGGATGACTGGACGTCAACTGGTCTGAATCAAAGTTTACCCCGGACAGCGCTCTGACAGACCCGGCCTCCTGCCTTGCGCTTCTGGTGATGGGAAGCCAACTGTAATCCTTCAGGCTAATGGAGAGCTACTAGTCAGCTCAACTCTTGATGAATTCTTCTCTTTTTTCATGTGCAGTGTGCCTCTCTATTGCTTCAATCCACTGTTCTCAGACCTTCCTGCAGAGGCCTCCTGTTTCTGAGGAGATTTCTTCAATCTTTGAAGACAGCCATTGTGTCCCTATATCTTCTCTTAAGTTTTGTTTTAGACTGAAAATACATAAAAAACTTGGAATAAACATCTTTAAACAGTGGAAAAACAGCACCATAGCCAAAGAATGCACTGCAATTGAAGCTAAGTAATTGTCGAGGACATTTTCTTGTTCAATAATAGTCATCATTTCCCCTTTTGTTTATTTTTCCCCCTTATTAAAAGTGATTACCAAGTGGCTTCTGGTAGATTTATTAAAACCCTTAACTTTCTTTATTACAGATAATGCCCCTAACTTTGTAGACCAGTTTCCTTCCTGCCTGCCAAAACTTGCTGTCACCTACTTGGGGATTATTGTAAACAGAATGATCTTGTGGCAGGAATTTTTTAAGTGTATGACACTGGTGAATAGCAAGGTTATGCTCAAATTATACTTTTGTGTGTTCAAATTTCAATTTTCAAAACTGTTGCAATGTATCTTTTCTCATTTATACGAAAAACTGTCATTTCAAATTTTGTTTCCTGGAATTAAAGAACATTTTCTGAGCTGTCCTGAACACAGACTGAACTGCACATTTCTACCTTTAAGAGAAAGTGAAAAAGGACCGGAAAGGGATTTGTTGATTCATGATAATAAAGGACAGTCTGGCACGTGGGGGTAGTTCTCTTAAGTCTTGAAATTTACTGTGCACAGACATTATTCATTCAATAGTCAATAAATATTTATAAAGTTACTTTATGTCATGCACTCTGCTAAAGTGTTGAGGATACAATGGTGAAAATTATTCTCACTGAACTTACCTGCTGACTAGGGACACTGGTAAACAAATGTAATTTTTGAACTTTTACAATGTACCTAATAGAAGGCAATCAAAAAATAGATTTCCTTACCACTGTTACTACTCCTATTGCTACTACTCTTCTTACTGCTGCTTCTATTCTTGCTACTGCTTCTATCGATGATTCTATTATTACTACTATTACTGCTGCTCCTGCTCTGACTGTTACTGTGACTGCTAGTCTACTCCATCACTATTTTAGTCCTGCTGCTGAGTAAGTATACAGTCTTGGACAAATTACTTAATGTACTTGGATTTTTTTCAGACCCCATAAAACTGAGAATTAGATAACCTGTTTTCATCTACAAGGTAGTGATAAGCATTCCACCCAAAACAAACAAAAGTGGTGAAGAAGATTCTTATATAAAGATTTTGGGAATGCTCACGTAAGCAAAGTTTGCTTATGGAAGAATATCTCTTTAATGTGTTACTATGCATCTCCAAAATATGCATCAAACCTGGTGTGGTGGCGCATGCCTGTAATCCCAGAACTAGGGAGGGTGAGGAAGGAGGATCACCATGAGTCTGAGGCCAGCCTGAACTACACAGCATGACCCTGTCTCAAACAAGCAAACAAGCAAACAAACAAACAGAAAGTATGCAACACAATACTTTGGCTGCAAAATATTTTTTCCTGCTACTTCTCAGTATTGACAAACCAGGTTTTCAGAGATAATACCTCTTGTTCTGGGCAATAGAATTTTTTTTCCCTTTAATGATTTCTTAAATCCATTCTACCTTTAATGTTCTGTGACTCTACTATGTCATAAGATCTCCTAGTTCTAGGGTGAACATACATCTGTGTGTGTGTGTGTGTGTGTGTGTGTGAGAGAGAGAGAGAGAGAGAGAGAGAGAGAGAGAGAGAGAGAGAGAGAAAGAGAGCTAAATTAGTAATAATACTCGTGTTTCTTTAACATATTTCCCACTTTGATAAATCAGCTATTTTGCTTAATGCAGTGGTCTTAACACATTCTCATGAATGATATTTAGCATGACACTTCAGTTGCCCACAGAGCTCCTGAATTCAAAATATCCACTGAACATTCAATAACAGGAACATCCTTTTCCTCTAACATCATCTACTTTCACCAAACCTCTAGCATCGACCATTGTATGATTCTCTGCCTAAATAGAGAATGATAAATCCAGTTAAATTTTATTAGCTATGGGCAGAGCAGTATTTCTTGAACATGTTTTGGACATCCAGGGCTGTAATAGTGGTATGATATATGGAGAAAAACTGAGGCATTTTATTTTTGCCTTCAAGGAGTTTAAAATCTACCATTGCTGGGTAGTAGCATATTTTGGCAAAGCACTTTAAAATGTATTAAATATATAAATTAACCAACATCTCCATAAGAGTTAATAAGTCAAGCCAATTATATTTATCATTGCTGCTTTGATGGTATTTTTAGCACATGCATCAATAATCTGAACAGGGGCACATGAATTGGATAGTAGTTAATTGGCTCCTGAGTGCCCATATTTAATTTGTGACATTGATTTCATATTAAATTATTGGTTTTCCTGTCCTCTTCACTTCTCATCTTTCTCCTTGTTTCATTGATATGCACCAGCTGCTGTGGGAGGGAATCAGAGCCTAGAACAAGGGAGGAAGATTTAATTCTGGATGGATTTTTAAAATGAGTCACAGAAACAATAGCCTGAAAACCAAAATGATTTTAACTTAACGATAACCAGACTTTACTGGGAAAATAATAACAGATTTTAGGGACATAATTTGTGATTTGAATATCAAGAACTAAGCTTAGCGTGCTACGCACAGGATTAATACTAAAAGCTTTACAGGAAGAAGAAAATTAGATGACATTATAGTTATTTTTCTTCCCTAAAAGAAATTCAGATTCAAAAGTAGGCTGCTTTGAGAGAGTTGGGAGCAGATAAATGAAATATGGGTGCTCCTATGTTCATGGTGGCTTCTGCCTTGCACCCCTTATCCATTTAAATCTTGGAGATGGAGGGAGACTGAGCAGACATCATGGTGGAATCCATGATGGAACTCACCTGCACTTTCCGGGCGGGAGCCAGCATCTACATTCTGAAGAACCCTGGAGCTGTAGAGCTATGAATCTAGACAGAAATGTGAGGGAGATTTCTGCTGGGCTTGTGTAGCCAAAAGAATTTCAACCGTCCCTGGGATGGTGCAAGGAACAAATATGGAGGTGTCTGTCAAGGGGGCAAAAATATAAGGTTGGGAGAGTCTGAGAGGCTTGAAAAGAGCCAGAGAAAACACTTCGTGGTTGCACACATTGAACACAATCCCAGCAAGTGCTGGATACAGCTCAACAGCAGCAGCCCGTTGGAAGGGGAGAGACAGTAGTGCAGGGAGGGGAGACAGTGGCACCTGTCTTGACATGGGGACACACTTCCATCTTTTTGGACAGACGTGAGGGGCAAGGGAACAATAAGGCCAGGGAGGAGAATTTTGAGTCAAGACTAACTACTCAAAGGAGAATTATTTAATTGCAAGTCACTGAGTTTTGTTGAATTGATAATTTCAAGTGAAATTTTTAGCTATGCAGGGTTTATCACATGTTGGAGTTTGACCCATCCTAGCTCACAACTGAGAATAAAATTGGATGTGTGTGTGTGTTTGTGTGTGCGTGTGTGTGAATGCACGTGCATTTCTCTGGTATTTGTAATTTCACAAGGTCTTTCGTCCTACCCTGATTACTATATCACTTATTTTGAGGCCTGTAGATAAAACAAAATCCTTTCGTGTTTCTTCTGTTTTCTGCTTACTTTCCTGACTCTTAGTTTCAGGGCACGCCTGTCCCACCACCTGTCGTTGACAGTCATTCCCTGGGCACCGCTGCCTGCCTTCTACCCCATCACCTTGAGGGTGGGACTGGCCAAAACCATCATCCTTCCACGCTTCATCCTGGAATTGAAGGTGAATCAGGGTTCTGAATTAGATGAATTTAAAAAGATGGACACAACTAGTATCAGAACTAGCTCTAAGAATTAGGTCTTCAATTGAAATGTAAGTACAAATCGGATTTTTTACAAATTAAATCAGTTAAATTTATGCTAAAGTACCCTGATAAAAGAACTTAATTGTAAGTTCTTTTGAAAAGTAACAAATTAATTTGTGCATTGGTCAATCACCATTTTTATTCAGTGATTCAGTCAAGTGCTTTTTTGTATGCTGGGCACTGTGCTAGGTGCTTCATTTATCTTAGTTGTGAATACATCTTGCTAAATGTGGCTTTTCCTTGGACTAAGACATCCTTGTGGCTGTCTTCTATATGGTGACAGTAGGTCCCTCCTAAAGTTACCTGGAAAAAAAGGTGAACATCTATGTTCTAAAGAAGATGGTGGTTTTTCAACCTTCCTTCATTATTTTTATTTTCACCTGTATTCCAAAGATCCCTGAGTTGCCACAAACTTGGCCAAGGCAGCTACATGACCATGAACTTGTTGGCTGGCTCCCCCAGGGGCTGCTCTCAAAGGGGACGCTTTCTATTTGGCATTTTCTCTCTAGGGAGAGTATGAATGCTGGAAGGGAGCAACCACATTTTGGCCAGTCATCCATCCCAGCAGCCGGAATTGTGACTTCTTAAACTGTTAGAAGTCTTTTTTTTTTTTTTTAATTTAGTAGCTATCTTTTAACATTCCTACTGTGTGCCAAGCACTGTTAGATGAGGTAGTTATATCTAAGAACAAGACTGTTTCAGAGTTCATGGGCCAGTTGTAGGATACAAATACATGAATAATTAATTAAAAGGCACTATTCATTCAAAAACCCCTTACTGATGTTTAGTGTGATTTCGAAGGTAAATATTTTACTAGAGGCTATTTATAAAGTGCTCGGTAAAGAGCAATGTTCACTTGGCATGCAGGATGGGGCAGGAATTGCAAAACCCTGTTAGCACTGACTTTTAGACAAGAAGATATTTACACTAAAGTCAGGTGGGAAGAGAGCTACAAGTGTCAGAATATAAGCATGAAAACTGTGGTTTGGACGGTGAATGGAGATGATGGAGCCAAATAATGCGCACCCAAATCTCAGCCTGAGAATTTCCTGCTGGAAATTCTATTGATAAGCAAACAAGCAAGGGAATGCTGCCTTTTTAATTTTTAGTATTACTTGTGTTGGCTGCCTTGGAAGAAACCTTGACTACTACCTTTAGTAGAGTAAGCTTCTATTGCTTGTTATTATTTGGTATGTGCCACTTCTCTTTATTTAGGAGGCGAATTCTCAATTTGGTTTGGCAGTTTGGGCTGATTCTGTTAGTTTTCTGTCTCACATCCCTCAGCTCTGTACTTGGCACCTGTAATAAGGACTACTTTTCTCAGAATGACTTACCTTTACAAGTGGTCATCTGACTAAGCTATGTGCAGTCAGCTTGGGTCTTTTAGGAGGGTGCATGAGATCTAACTCAACCCTCACTGTCTTATTTTCTAATATCTGGAATATACAGACATAATGGCTGGAGCCAGGGCTGACTTGTCCATTAGGCACAGTAGAACTAGTGCCTAGCACCCACCGTACTTTTAGGGGCCCATGGAAAAGTTTGAATACCTCTTAAAATCAGAAGGGAAAAAATTTTTAAGTTAAAGAAAATATTTTAATGTAATATTAACGTATCTGTCTTTATACTAATAGAGCCATAAAATGTAATTTTCAATATTTCTTTAAAGACTTATGAAGGTAAATGTGCCCAGGGTTGAGCAAAGTCATAATGAATTCTAGTTAGGGCCACACTTTGAGAAGGACTGAGGGCAAAGGGAGAGATCAGGATCCTCAGAGAGGTAGTGTGGCTGCCGTATCAGCATGCAGCAGGCCGCCCATGGGCTGCTGGTGTATGCTAAGTGGACTTGTATTTTGGCCACTGGATTCAAGTTTTGTTCCGTGTAGCTTTTCGCAGTACCTGATGAGGCCACCATTCATTCCTCCTATGCCAGTTTCTGCCTGGCTTCCAACTGACGAATGAAAATATGGGAAGAGGTGACAATCAGCTTCCACTTGGCCAGGTTCCCAGCTGAATCTCTCGTGGACTGCCTGAGAACTTCACTCCATAAGATTGGGTCAACCGGATATTTAAACCTTACTTTTCAATATATGCCTATGGTGTAAAGCTACAACACAAAGGGGGTTGATAGCATTGCGCCTATGGAGAAATCAACTGCAGCCAACAGTTTGGAAGTTTTAGATACTTTTTCTCCTCAGAACCACCCAGAACAGGAGGTGGGCTCTCTCCTCATTGGCAGGTTTGTTGAGAAGTAGGAACTGTTTTATTGCTGAGCACACTACCTCACAGTCCTCTGCCCGTCCAAGGCCAGCATGATACTCTCGTTCTGCCCTGTATTGGCATACCACTCACGGGGAACAGCTCCCAGTGTAATACTCAATCTTATTTTATTTTATTTTATTTTTTTGTGGTGCTGGGGATCGAACTCAGGCCCTTGTGCTCACAAGGCAAGCACTCTAATCACTGAGCTAAATCCCCAGCCCCTTAATCTTATTTTAAAGGGCAACAAACACCACTCACCCAAACTTGCTTCAGAAACAGGTAATTTGCAGGTGCTCTTTGGCTTGTCCAAATGTATGCCATGGCTAGCGTTAGTAAGCGTGCTGACATCTCACGTCGGGATGTTTTGGCTTCTTGATTTGGATCTGAAGTAGGCGTCAGGTCAAACACCTGGTGGTTAATAAAGAGATTATTGAGATCTCAGAATCACTGAAACATTTCTGAGTTTTAACTGAATTGTTAAAGTACGACTTGCAGGTGCTCCTAACAAGAGTGACGTTCTCTTCTGCATCTTACAATTATCTATATAATCTTAGCATGTCGAGAAAAGACTAGGTAGAAATTAAGGATCAGTGGAAACATTAGAAATAACAGAGCATTTCTGTGTGTTTGTCTTCTCTCTAGCTCTCACCTTTCTTCCCTCGGTAGCATCTTCTTGCCTTCACTGGAGCAATTTTCAAGCTGCATTGATTTTCAGTGTATCAGTACAAGCTGGTGAAAATAGCACCTTGTATATTAGATGCAACATTTTGGCTCCAAGCCTCGATCACAAAAACTCTGACAGAAAAATAAGCCAGATTACTTAGAGGAAAGAGGTACACTTGGGCAAAGGGAGTCTGATGATTGTGGAGAAAATGAAAGAAAAAAGGATAAAATAGGCCTCAAATAGAGATGAAGGGGAGTGAAAATGAGCCTTCATTAATGAAGGAAAATGAAGAGACAGAATTGTCCAAAAGTGTAAACTGAGAGACCAAGTGAGTCAGAAGCACAGAAATATTCCTGTGCATGTGCAGAGGTCAAAAGGTGACCTGTCAGGTGCTTGAGTCCGCAGCCTGAATTGGGCAGTGGGTGGGTGGTTATTGTTGCTCATCCTGGTTTGTTTTTGTACCATTCCTGCACTACTAGAAATAGGTCTTCTCCTTCTCCTCCTTCTCCTCCTTCTCCTTTTCCTTGTCCTTCTCTCCTTCTCCTTTTCATCCTCCTCCCCTCTCCCTCCTCCTCCTCTTTCTCTTTCTTTCTTTCCACAGCTTATCAGTGCCATCATCTTTCTATGATTAAAAAAGGCCCTGAAATTTACCTGTTCTGGTGTTGCTCCACTATCAGATTTATTGATACACATTTAAATCTTACTTTTATTATATTCTAGGGTGGAAGAAGATACTAAATTGTATCTGTTATATACCTGCAGCTATTACATAATTGTTACATGCCCCCATCAGGCATTTGTTTCTTTTTTTTGTTTTGTTTTTTTTTAACCAGTTGACTGCTTTGGGAGCTGTACCTGGAAGGAGTTAAAAACGTAAGAACTAAAGTTATTAATAGTTTGCTGATTAGAGCTGTTCAACATCATTTCAAAACAAACTTTGAACTTCTTTTGCAATATACTTTTTAAAATGGAGCTTAAACATCCCTGAGTTTTGTGCAGCTGGATAATGTGACGCATTTACAGGGGAGTTCTGTGAATGCTTCACTGTGGTGCTTCTCTCCCACTCCCGACTGATGTGGATTTATGTGGCACTTAAAAACCCTCCAATGGGCCTGTGGGTTGCAGGGAGTTCAGGCTGCTTGCAAACGCCTTTCAGATGGCATCAGCTAAGCCACTGGGTAAGGTATGTTCCAGTCCCTTCTGAAAACACACAGCAAAGTAAAAATATAAATAATTCTGTCTGACTGCTTATGTCCCCTCAAAATTAATTTGTCCTCCAAGCTGATTGTATTACAATGAGGGACCTTTGTGGGGTAATTAGGTCATGAGGGTGAAGTTTTCATATAAAAGAGTCCGTGTCCCTTTTAGAAGGGACACCGACACCCCGTGAGGCTGCGGTGAGAAGACAGCTCTCTGTGGGAAAGCAGACTCTCCCCAGATGTGAAATCTGGTGGGTCTTGACCTTGGACATCCAGCCTCCGGAAATGGTGGTGAAGAAATGGTGGTTTATAAGCCACTCAGATTCTGGTATTTGGTCATAGAAGACTGAACAGACTGACAACCAAGAAGAAAAATGGAAAACAAGAGCTTTCCTAGGAAATTGATCAAATTTTTTTTTGTGTGTGATAATTGGATGACTTTAAAAAAAAACAAACTAATTTATTCCTAATTTCTACTTTCATAGTACTTGATGTGGGTTTTATCATAGAATTTATAAACAGTCACTTTTTCTATTTACTTAAAAACAAGTTTCTATGGCCCTTCCTTGATGGCCTTTGTGAGTTCTTGGGATGAAGGATGAAGTCGGAGCCCGTAGTGGTTAGGAGCATAAGAAAGGCCGGTTGTGGGAGACCCCGGGCAACCTGGCTGGGCTGAAGTGGCTGTGTGGCTCAGGTGCAGGGCTCCCCTCTCTGAGCGTTTGTGTTTTTCTGTGCACAATCAAGCCAGTGCCCAGTGGCTTTGTGTGTGGTGAAGATGCGATAGAGGATCTAAGCTGCTCATCCCAGAACCTGAGACTGAGTAGGTACTCAACGGTTGTGCACCTACAACTGAACTCAACTGAAATAAATGGATAATTTTCTTTACCTGAACCAAGACCATTACCACTTGAATGATTCTAACAACACTAAAATAAAATATTGAAATCTAAATATCTTCCACCTAGAAATAATGCTTCATCTTGCATTTTAGAAGGCTTCCTTATATTATCCTGTAAGAAATTTTTCTGGAAGACTAGTTGATCTGTAGTTTCAAATGCCTAGCTTAATTTCTTAATTTCTGTAACCATAGTTTTATTCTGCCTTAATTATATGTCTTTTATAAAACATTTCATGAGTTGTCCTTATAGCCTAAATTCATCAGTTTTTGTTAACTCTGGAAAATGAAAGTAGAAGGTGTGTGACTTTGGGAAATGGGATTTGATACAGTGAGCCATGAAGATCTGACATGCTGGCTTTGTTGCTCATAAGAAAATAGACTCTGATGTGGTTTCAGTCAGAGGAGGCCTCCAAGAGCATGTGCCCTTCCATCTAGCAGGATTGTGGGGTGTCCGCAGGGGCTGTAAAGGGTGCACCACCAGGAAAAGGGGATTCTTTTGGAAACAGGGTGAGCATATTGGTAGAAGTAAGCACACACTTTTGGCTTATTTCTTTGTTTTTTGTTCTGGCTCAGTAAGTCAGTGTTGGCTGGTTCGAAACCCAGCTGTCACTGAGTGTTGAGGGCAGCCACTTTTGCTAGGAAGAAAGCGTTGTTCTCACAGTATGTCCAGTGAGGTACTGGAGGGTGACTCAGTGCTCCAGAGGTCTGATCTGGCCCTGCTGGGTCACAGCGATGGTGTTTAGCAGCCATCTGTAGAAAGCCTTGGTTAGTTCTAAGGGTGACTGTGCCAGTTAACCTTGATTGTCAGCACGAAAGGATTGAGCGACTCTGGGAGAGGTGACTGGACCATGGGGGCTCTATACTCATCTGTGGATTAACCCACAGACAGTCATAGCTAGATGTGCTATCAGGAGATGGGGTCCAGTTAGAGGATGTGGACCATGGGGATGTGCCTTTGGAGGTTATGACTCTCTTTGGAGTTCTTCTCCTGAGCTGGCTTCACAACCCTGTGAAGTAAGTGGCTGTGCTCCATCAGGATCTTCTTCCACGAGGTTCCTTGGAACCAGCCTGACCATGGACCGAAACTTCTGAAACTGTGAGCCAAAATAAAACTCTCCTCCTTTAAGTTGTGGGTATTGGGTATTGTGTCTCAGCAATGGGAAACCTGATCAGTGCAGTGGCTACTTGCCTCCTTGGTGTGCCACTGGAAGGAATTTTTAAATTATTCACTTGTTTGCATACCAAGGCAGGACGGAACCTTCCACAGTGGCTCTTTAGTGGTTAAGAGTTGGGGATTTTCTTCTGTGATCTTTTTCTGTGGGTTGTGGTTTAATTGACTGAGGTTGGTTTCTCTGTCTGCTTTTGTATTTGTTTATGCCTTAGGGTCAGCTATATACCGTAGGACCAGCTAAATACTTTATGGTCAGGGGTTTACATATCCTTGCCCTGTTTTTCAATCATTTCTTTCACAACTAGTGATTTACCAACACTTACGTGAAAAGTGTCATTCTTCCATGGTGGGATTTAGATTCCTGATACTTTTTCTCCATAGTTTGAAACAGAGATACATATAAGACCCATTTGAAAGAAATATACATTGTATATGGCCAAGAAACATACAATGTGTATGGCCCAATTGTAGGTATTCTCCTCTGAAAGGATCCAAATCCACCTGCTCGAGTATGTAATTAAATACCAAATTCTTTGTAATTTTCAATGTAATTTTCTATGTAATTTTATTCACTGAAAAGCCCCAGAAATGCTTTAAAACTAGACACTAACAAAGCCAACAAAGAGACAGAAAAGTTTATATAGCAAACCAGGGAAAAACAAAAGAAACAATGCAAAAGAAAAATAATAGGTAAACAGTGTGTTGAAAAGACAGGAAGTCTTTCCAGAAAACCAAATCAAATTAGAAAAAGAATTCATTTGCCAAAGTTTGATGTATCCTGAGAAAAGTAGCAACTAAAGAATTAAATTTATAAAAATTCAACTGAAAAAGAAAACCTGCACACAAGCCCTACCAAACCAGGGTATGCGGCCGCTTATGCACAAGACAGAATTGAGAGCTGCAGGCCTGGGGACCTGGAGGTGGGTGCAGCACCACAGCCCTCTCCTCCCGCACTCCTAAGATCCCAAGCACTCCCTTGGGAATGTGGTTTATTGAAATCTGGCTGTAAAGGAAATTAAGGGCTTTATTGTGTGTCTGATTTACTTAAAATATACAAATACAGCTGGCAAAATGGGGGAGGAAAAAAAAGAGGGGAGCATTTTTCCCTGGGGTTGAACTTCCAGGGACACTGGGCTCCACAAGAAGAGTCCAGAGTCCAGGTCTACCCTCATCTTACAGAGCATGCGATGGAGCTGCTAGCTTCAATTTATAGCAGAACTCTACTTCACCTTTCTTTATTTCAGGAAATTTTAAAAATCAAGAAATCACTTAGGTAAGCAGGCAGACAAAACTTCTCAGAGGAGCCAGGAGGACTCTGTTGTGATTCGGAGTCAGACACATTGTGGAAGAGTCTCCTCTCCCCACCTAACTGACTGTGGGTGTTAGATGCAGGACCCAGTGCTCATTACCCCTCACCTATTTAGAACTCCTTCTCTTTTCTGAGAATATCCAGCAGTGCAGCGGATGCACAGGAGCTGATAAAAGGAATGCCTGATTTCTTACTAATGAAATACTTTTATGCAGATATACATACATGAGGCAGTTACAGTGAGAAGACAGATTTAAGGTTTTCTGCAGGGGAATGTCCATTTTCCCCCGGACTATCACATATCACATATCCTACTAGAAGGGAAAACCTATATATGTATGTTACAGTAGGTCTTGATGGGCAAAATTATATATGTCTCTATATATCTATATCTATATATTTTGTTGGTTTGTTTTCATTTTTTTGAGACAGGGTCTCGCTATGTATTCCAAGCTGGCCTTGAACTCACTATGAAGCCCAAGCTGGCCTCGAACTTGCTGAGATCCTCCTGCCTCACCCTTCTGAGTGCTGGGATTTCAGGTGTGCACCACTACACATAGCTAATATTTTACAATTCATTCTCTTATCTCTAATTGCTTTGTTAATATGTCATCTCCATTATATAATAGAAAAACAACCAGAGGTCAGATTAGCGAGTGCTTGGCCCTGGCTAGAAGTAGGCTGCTTCCCTATCATGATCTATAACCACAGATTCTTAGAGGCGCTGGCGAAGAAGCTGAGCTGCCTCAGAAGAGCCTCATGTAGTGGGGCCTCATGGGAGCTGACCCTGCAGGGAAGCCCTGCTTATTGTTTGGATGACAGAAGCTTTGTGAGCAGAACTTTTCCCACTGGTTTAAAGACTATTATTGATATTCAGGAAGTAAAATAAAATGAATACATTTTCCTTTTTCTTCAAAAAATATTTTTGAGCATTGACTATGTGTGAGATAGTCTCTAAATGTTGGGTAAAGACTATTATTGATATTCAGGAAGTAAAATAAAATGAATACATTTTCCTTTTTCTTCAAAAAATATTTTTGAGCATTGACTATGTGTAAGATAGTCTCTAAATGTTGGGGAGATGAATTGGATATGAATCCTCTCATTAAGAGATGGTTGTCTAGGAGGAAAAAGGACAATACACTAATCATGTCCTAAGGTGGAAAGCAGGGCCCAGAGAGGAGTGGTTTTGTTGGTGACGGCTATCGGGAGGAGTGTGGGGGCTGTGTCCTGAGGCTGTGCATCAGTAGACACTCCAGCCTCACATGTTCAAAGCTGAACTCTTGCCTGGGTGTGGTGGGTCATTTCTATAATCCTGGCACTCAGGGAGGCTGAGGCAGGTGGATTGCAATTTAATGACATGAGATTCTGCGTCAAAGTAAGAAATAAAACAGCTCTGGGGATGTAGCTCAGTGCGTAGACCCTGGGTTCAATCTCCAGTACCAGAAACAAACTATCCTGCCCCTCCCACTGTCCCAATAGTCCTCATGTCACTCAGTATCCTTCTTGCAGCTTAGGTTGTAATCCTGCAGTCACCTCTGAATCCTTGGTTTCTCCTACATCCTATTTTCAATCCATCTGCAAATTGCATATGCTATATCTTCACAATCTGTGCAGGTGAGGCTTAGATGGGAATTTGTCTTGTACGAACTGTGCATCCATGATGAGGGTGGAAACTGAATGCGCACCGCACCGCAGCCTGAACCTTCTGTGCCCTTCCTGAGGCTACGGTGGATATGGGAATCCCCCACACGTATGGTGCAGATGTCCCAGGAGAGTGGCGTCAGGAAATCAGACACAGGCGGTAGGTGGGCTTCAGATTATAGAGGAGTTGAGATTCCAGCTGAAGAGTTAGGGTTTGATTTCACAAACCACAGAGATGTGTAACAACTTAGATGGAAAATGCTGGCATGTAAACGTACTGCATGGAGATTCAGCTGACAGTAGGGTGTGAGATGGGAGAAGGGTGGACACTCCACAAGGTGGTGACTGTGTCTTCAGCCTGGCGGCAAGGTGCTGACCTCGTAGCATTGGGGCTGGAATCGGCAGTGTGATTAGGCATTTCAGAGGCTAATTAACACGAAGTAGCAATTTATTGGCTTTGGAGGAAAGAAAGAAAGACTCAAAGATAATGATATTTTCTCCAGGTTCTTTCGCACATAATTTACAATACAATAAATGCACTGATACTGAACATTTAAATTTGTGTGTGAGAACATAGTGACGTCATTAAACAATTTTATTTTGAGAGGAAAATTAGAAGTTTGATTGATGTTGAGTTGCTTTGGGTCATTTTGTTGAAGTTATCAAATCAGACGTGGGAAGGTTGGGGCTCAAGTTACAGAGATAGTAATCAGTCAATTAATGTAATATCATAAGATTTTGGACTACATAATCTGAAATTCCTCCTTCAGTGAATGCTTAGATAATCTTGACAATATATATTATATGAAGATCCTTTTGATTGCAAGGTTGGGCTCACAAAGCAATGAGTGCTGAAAACTGAATAAAGGTAGGAATTCGATCTAAAACTGTGAGCATAAAATTAAGATCCATGAAAGCCTCTTTTAAGAATGGACAACTTCAACAAAGTAAAAATGCATCCATAAGGGATGAAGACCACTAAGTCACTTAATCTGTCTTTCTTTTTACATAAAAAAAAACTCTGAGATTTTATAACCACAGTAGTAGACTCATACCATATTTGCAGTTGAAATATAGACTACTTATAGATTACAGCAACCCATAGAAGTCAAACAACTATTTAAAAAGTGAACCAAGGCTGGTAATTCTCCTGGACCATCTGGAAAAAGAAACTACAGTAGAACTAGCCTCCCTCTGATAAAGCCTAGGTGATAATGTGCCCATACAAGGAAATTATGTGTCAGGTTTTTCTTTTTCTTGCCTTATTGCATTTTCTACCGGTAGAAGAACAAATCTCATCCTTCTAATGGAAAATCTAGGAAAGAGGCTTGGATGTGGGTCCTTCAGGCTCAGTTCTTGATACACTAAGTGAGAAGACAAAGAAAAATTACATGGCTTTTCTACCTCAACAGTACAAGGGCTGGTTAAAATCTGTGGTGAATGTTTAAATTTTAAAAATTTATTACAGTTAAAGACACATTGTCATAAATCTTCCTCAAAATACTTTCCTTTGCTTTGAAAACACTTATCCCACCATTCATTCCAGTTCTGGAAGTCTTCCTTTGTGTTTTTGGTTGTGCTGTTGTGGTTGTCTCAATGTTCTGAGTTGATTCAAAAGGTTTACCTTTCATGGTTGTTGCCATGCTGGGCAAGAGTCAGAAGTTGCATGGTGCCAGACCCGGTAAATAAGCTGGGTGAGGACACATCATCGTGTTTGGATGAGTTTGCCTTTCTGTTTGATGGCAGTTGGCAATAGAATTCACTGTTTTTTTTTTTTTTTTTAATCACACTTCATAAAAATTCTTAGGATGGAGGACTTCCAGAACTGCTTCAGAAACTGGCAAGAATGATGGGCTCAGTGTGTTCGAAGAGAGAAGGAGAATTTTGAGGTGGACTAATGACAGTGTATCTTTTACTATAATTTTTTTTAAATTTAAACACACCTCATGTTTACTGATCAGCCATTATACGTGCTCATTTTGTAACCTGGAGGTCAGACTAATGAGAAAACCATTAGTGTCATTATTTTTAGTAAGCATGAAATTGAATATACTTATATCAATAATTCTGGTTAATTAAATGATGAAGAACCTGGCTGTGGGACAAATCAAAAAAGGAAATCAGAACTAGAGGAAGCTTTAGCTGTGCAACTTGTGGGTGAGTTCCTTTTGATGACGAGAAGCCACCAATTGGGACAGCTGCAGCTGTACTTCAGATATTCTTAAAAGCAAATTAACTTCAAATTATTTCAGCAAAAGGATGAGAATAAAATGTTGCTGCCCTCGGATTCTTAATTTATGGATGGCAGGCATAGGGGGTTGCTTTTTATGTGTAAATTTATACTCACAGCTGGGCGTGGCGGCACATGTTTGTAATGCCAGCACTCTGGAAGGCTGAGGCAAGAGAATCATGTTTGAACCCAGCTTGGGCAATGTAGCAAGACCCTCTCTGAACATAAAAAAATAATAATAAAAATAAAAGTGCTGAGGATATTGCTCAGTGTGAACTGCCTAGTTCAATCTCTAGCACCAAAAACAAAACACAAATGAAACAAAAGAAAAACAGAAACAAACAAACAAAAAATTCACAACTCACTTTTTGAAGTAGGCAGCCACATTCCAAAGAGTTCTCAGTTCTTTGGAAGGGACCAGGACACTGTGCCTAGTCCTGTGCTAAGCATCCTGGAAGCATCGAGAGCCTTTCCTGGGGCAGAGTGTTCCTCCTGGGTTCCCGTGCTCCTTGGCTTTGCTGTGTGATCACACGTGGTGACCCTCCTTGGGAGAAGCTTTGACTCATCCTGTACACGTCTACCATGTGCAGGAGAGAATGTGTTTTCTATTTCAACCACTGCCATTCGAGCCAGCCTTAAAATTTGCCACATCTGTCCTGAAACTTCAAAGCTGTGGCCGCAGGTACAGGAGGTCACACGTGTGGCTGGATTCGGAGAGGCTGGGCCGAAGCACTGTCCCCGCATATTCTGGGCTGAGTCCATCCCATATCCCAAGGCCCCAGGCCTATGCCCACCCCCGCTGCCTCACCTTACCCAATGCCCATCCCGCAAGGCTCTGGCCTCGCCTGCCACCCTGCCCGGCTGCTCTCTTGCCCTCTCCTCTAAGCCCCAGGCCAGACCAGTGCTCTTCTAATTGCCATAACACCTTCTACTCTTTCAGCTGTAATTAAGTATTTTAAGGTTAAAATTTAATTTCTTTGCCTCTACTAGACTAAATGTTCCCCCAAAATGCTGAGACTCCATTTTATGCCTTCTGCTATTTTGTCCTGTTGCTTACTAATTGTGGTAATTTTTTGTTCTTTTTTGTTTTGTGACACTGGAGTTTGAATCCAGCATGTTGGCACCGAGCTATGTCCTCAGCACCTTTTGTGTGTGTGTGTGTGTGTGTGTGTGTGTGTATATATATATATATATATTTTTTTTTTTTTTTTTTTTTTTTTTTGAGATAGGGTCTCACTAAGTCACTAGATTGTCCAGACCGGTCTCAAACTTTTGATCCTCACGGTTCAGCCACACAGACTGCTTGGGATTACAGGTGTGGGCTACCAGGCCTGACTGAGGTCACTAATTTTGAGTGCATACATGCATGTCTAGTTTTAAAGTCTACTAAATTTAGTATTTCCCTGAGTTTCTCGTGGATGTATGATATGCTAGACATCACTGAAAATTCAGGTTGAGCAAAATAGACCTCATCCTTACAGACTGTATATTCTTCTAGTTTTGAGAAAGTCTCTTATTTCTGACTGTGACTGAACTTTTGGGTACAGAAATCTTCATCAGGAGACTTCCTTGTTTGCAGAAGAAGCAGTTGCTCGGTGATAAGAGGGAAGCTGGAGATGGCTGAGAATAGATGAGCCTTGTTAGCTAATGTGGACATGGGTTTGGAATTTAATGAGAAGACCTGAGGCCAGAGGCTAAGAAAGGGAGAAGGAGCCAAGATGGCATTGCCGTTGCAGCAGGAGACAAAAGCAAGTCCCTGGAGGGGGTCTGAAGAGCAGAGGGCGAAAGAGAAAGCCAGTTCTCCAAAATCCTAGTGCCGGGCCGGTCTAGCAGCTAGACCACACCTGGTAAAGACAAGGGGGCACACAAACTGTAGGCTTTGAGGTCCCAAAACATCTCTTTAAAGACCATGAAGAGTTCCTGGCTCTAACAACTAGGGCCGGGTGGTAGTGAGATCACTGCACACATACCACAGCGAGTGCGCGGAACTCTATCTGTCGGGACGGGGGGGCAAAGTCGCCCCGGCAGCCGAGCATCGGATAACAGTTGTTTTTTTCTAAACTAAACCCTCAGTTATCAGGTTTGATTGCAGTGTTGTGATAAATAAGTGGGTTTCGGGTTGCAGTTTGGGCACTTGGTCTCTTAAAAGTTTTGCCATCATGGAACTAGGCCATACCTGGGGATGTATGCACTACAGAGTATTTTGAACACCCACATGTAACTGCAAATTAATTATAACTCATTATAATCTCATTTGCATTGTGATTTAAAGCCCCCTGATGAGCTTTGGGCCCCATAATAGTTCTTGAAAAGTCCATATAGGGACAAAAACTACTCTTGCCAACAGAAAGCGGGAGAGCTGCCCCTGATTGGAGTAACTTACTGTGTCAGTTCAGAGAGCCACTCTCACCATGTAAAAACCACGTACAGATGCTGACACTTGTCTTCTCTTGGGCCCTGGACTTTTCTAAGTCGCTTGCTCCCATCTTTCGGAGTGCACTGATCTTCACGGAAAAACCTACACTTTCACTTCAACTGTTGGGTGTCCCGCTCAGTTCTTTGTTTGGGATACCAGGAGCCTAGAACTACAGAGGGCTTCGGGAAGGGACACGGGGTCAGGGGCAGATATGAGGCAGCAGAGAACATCAATATCAGGGAAGCATGGAGTGGCCAGTGTGGTAGAGGGCACAGGACAGCAAGCTCAGAGGCTCTGGTGACCTTTGGAACCAGGTCAGGGTGAACGTGCTGGCGGGAGTGGAAGTTGGGCTGAGAGCAGACAGAGTGCTGCAGACCACCCATGGGGAGCTCCACCATTCAAGGAGGGAGACCTGGGCACACCGTTAGGCTGTGCAATGGCATAGTGCCCATGCCTTTCTCCAGGATATTCTTTTTGTGTGTAACTAGAGCAGGCAGATAGGGCAGGCAGTGGAGCCCAATGGGGCATTCTAGATCTGTGGAGGGCAAGTGGCAGCTGCTGAGCCAGGCTGGATGCACAGAAGATGTGCCTGAGGGAGGGAATATAGAGGGCCAAGACACCGGCAGACTCATCTAGATGTGGGTTCCTTCTCTGGAGTACCCTTCCCTCACCTCTTCAGATGGCAGGTTTAGCACGGGGGAGCTTGAGCGGACAGCCATGCATTCTCTCCCGACCACCCTTGCCACGAGAACAGAGCCCCCACTCCCCAGTCAATGTCTGAGGGAACTCAGTGGCAAGGCAGGCAAGATGCAGGGCAAATGGGAGGGTACCATGGCTTTTGGGTCTTTGACAAGAGAAATGAAGACTTAGGAACTGATGAAAGATAAAAATCATGGTTCATTTCTAGTGGGTATATGGGGAGAGCAGAAGCCCTTACTAATTACTGATCAATCTACTGCTAATCACAGATAAACACTTTCATCTTCAGGGCACTGTGACTGACTTCTTTGTTCCGGGAAGGTTTGTAGGGAAAAGAAAAAGGAAAGGGGAAAAAAAAAAGGAAAGGAGAGGAGGGGGAAGGAAGGGTAAGGTAGGGCAGGGCAGGACAGGGCAGGTAAGGAGAAAGAAAGGGAAAGGAAAGGAAAAGATGAGGACAGGCAAGGCAAAGCTCAGGTAATGGTGACCTCAGACCTCAGGTGACACACTTAAAGTTTTCACTCTGCTTAACATTTTGTGAAATAGTGCTTCATCTGAGTCATGATAATTTGGTGGGAAAAAAATGGAATAGGCAAGTTTTAAGAATGTAAAAAAAAAATTCTCTACAGCTTGCCGGTATCTTTCTGGAAAAAAAAAGGTATCATGTTCATGGGGAAGGCGAGTGGGGAAAAAGATGACTTTAAAGATGATTTCTGGCTTTTGTGAACAAATGCATTTCTTACTAAAGCTTGAGATGGCTCTCAGTCTTTAGTGACTCCTTTCATGCTACAGATCCCAAGACGCTTTTCAACTGAGATTACAACTCAGCGGCACATAAATAGGCTACACATTTTTTTCACAAGTTACAATTTAAAGGATGAAAATTGACAATTTCATCTTGCAAAAGAAAAAGAATTGCAGATCTCCTAAGTAAACACTTACAAACACTATGCAGATGCCTTCTTTGGATCTAAAAGTGTGCCTGCAAGTGACATTCACAGGCCCTGTAGGTTTCTGTTAAGATTTTAAAGAAAAGTGTCTTTGAAGGCCAAGAAACTTGTAGTACTAAATATTTTAGTGGTGATTTAGGAACATCATTAAGAAATATGCCTTTTCTTTCATGAAATAAAGTCCTGACATTTAGTGAAATATGAGGATTTATGTGCTGAAATGTTTTGCATGGCAGCTTTCGAGTAATAGATTCATACATATTTCTTTTTTAAATTTAAAAGTCAAAATGCATTAGAAAAGGGAGTCAAATTAAAGGTAGCTCATCAAAAAGAAGAGAGGCACTTTGGGTTTGATCTGCCCCCACAGTCTCTAAACATGGAAACACCTGCCTTATCAAAGATAGATAGGAGTGACTTACTCAGAGTTTCTCTCTCTTTCTCACCCTACCGCGAATGCAAAGGGCAATCAAAATATACAGTAAATAATTAAATTTTAAAAATTTATTACAATAAAAAAGCACACTGCTATTAATTTCCTTCAATATACATTGCACAGCTTCAAATACACTTATCCCATCATTCTTGCCACTATCTGAATTAGTTCTGGAAGTCCCCTTTTCTAAGTGTCTTTATGAGGTGTGATAAAAAATGTGGTGAATGCCAAGTGCCATCGCAGACTCCTAAAAACACGGCAGTGTGTTCTCATCCACTTTATTCACCAGCTCTGACAGTGTGGGACTCTGGCTGTGCCTCAAAGGCAAAATGTCAGTGAAAAGTAAATGTTTTGAGTCGATCATGGTTGCAGTCATGATAGTGCAGCTAAAGGCACTCATCAAAGAGAACTTCCAGAACTGCTTCAGACAGTGGAAGGAAAGGTGGGATAAGTGTGTTCAAAGCTCGGGGGGATATTTTGAGGGGGATTAATGGCAATATATCTTTTATTTTAATAATTTTAAAATTCAAGCACACTGTATTTTTGATCACACTTTATACATACATGTACAAGCATGCCAACAGAATACAACACTTTATTATTTATTTTTTTTTTGGTGGTGCCGGGGATCGAACTCAGGCCCTTGTGCTTGCAAGGCAAGCACTCTAACCACTGAGCTAAATCCCCAGCCCCTACAACACTTTAAAGATTTAAAGTTTGCTTTAAATCATGCTTCTCTTGACCTTGAGCATGTGTCCTTTAGATTATTACTATTATTATTTTAATAATATTACCTCGTGTGCCCATAACTTTTTATGCTTGTAAAAACTTAATTTAAAACTTGTATTATGTGTGTTGTGCACGAAAAGTGTTACGAAATCGTGCTCATGAGCCGCTTGAAGAGGGGACAAAAATGAGAGAAAATGATGGCTCTGGATCTCCTGGCAGCACGTCGGACTCAGTTGCCTGGATACTTTTGTAGCCTGGTTTAATTCAGCCCAGATACTGTGAGCTCTTTTTTTTCGCTTCCGCGGCAATGGGCGTTGTTGCTGGGGTAGGCAGGGCAGGGAGTGTGAATGAGACAGAAGAAACGTTGGCCACACAAACACGATACTGGGACAGTGGGCCAGCCCCGCTGGGGAGCGGGACAGGAAATTTGCTCGGGCCTCACAAAGCTGCTCTTGTTCCCATAGAAACCAGTGCTTGGCGCTGAAGGAGGAGCTTGACTCTGAAGAACCCCCTTCCTCCTTCTTTTTTAATCTCTGTTGGCGATTCATTGTTTTCTTGTTATTCTTGTTTTAATAAAAATAAAGACTAAGGAGAAGAAAACATCCCACCTCAAGGCTCCCCATGAACAAGCCGATGGTCTGTATTCTGTGCAGCTTTGAATCTGGCTGGCTGTCCCCGATCTGAGATCTGGTGGCTTTCCTCCGAGCCCTGTTCTGACTGTCCACCCTCAGCTGTGCCCGCCTGGGACTGGCAGCTGAATTTGAATACCGATGCTGCCTGGGCCCGGTTCCAGGGACAAGGCGGAGCTGTGAGGGCAGGCAGGGTGGGGCAGTGGCAGATTCAACAGGGGTCCAGCAGGCTGTCCCATGTCGGGGGCTTCCTGCCTTCCCAGTCCCATGCCCCTCTCTGCTGGGTTACTGGCCAGGCAGCTTTCTATTCTTTGAGGATTAATGCCTCAGTGCAAGGGGAAAATTGGCAATTAAAAGGAAAATCTCAAAGCCTGGGCTTTCTATCTCTTTATCATTTCCCAGTTAAATTTCATTAGGATGCTGCTATAGAAAGAAGTTTAGGGCTTTTGTTGTTGCGTTGTCAAAGAGTTTAAAGTACTAACAGGATGTTTTTATCTCTACTAGGAAAAAGACTGGCAACCTTTTGTGCTCATGGAGCCCAGCTAACATCTGTAAACAGGGAGGATTTCTAAAGGGAAAGTCAGTTCCCATAAGTCTCAAACAAAAACATTTTAATTTGTTAATAAAATGTAAGACGACAAGTTCCTGTTCAAACTGTGAATGTTCAAATACCGATACATTTCCGTATTTGAAATTTTTAAAAATCAAAGGTTATTTTTACACCCACCCACAATAAAATGGATGAAACATAAGAAATTGTAGGTCTACATCTTTGCATTGTGAAATAGCTTATTTAAACAATTTCTTCCATCTGGGGGCCTAATTACATGTCCCAGCAGAATAAGGCTCTGACTTGCGTGGTGGAAGAGCCTTGGGAAGGCTTCCTCGTCCTCCCCAGCGGGCTGTGGCTAGTGGGAGGTAGGGTCCTGTGGGATGTCCTGGAAGCCCAGTTTGTAACTCCTGGCACCCACCTGCTGCTAGCATTTGTGACTGGGGTGGCAGCATGCCTGCAGCATCAGACAGGCAGGGTGTTGTCCCTGTCTTGGGCGGAGATGAATTGTCGTGGTCAGTGAATGTTTACTAGGTGTTCATATGTATAGGGTGCCCACCAGGAACAATCAGCGTGACATCAGGAAATACACACACACACACACACACACACACACACACACGAAGCTGCTTCATTCTCTAAGGGCAAGGTGTCTCTTGCTAATTATCACCAGTGTGCTAACTTAATTTCTTCGTTAAGTGTGAAAAATGTGGCCCTTGACTTCTGTACCACTATTCTACCATGGTTAGGAAAATCCTGGCCTTCCTTTCAGAACAAGAGCTCTTCTCTTATAATAATGTCTTTGAGAAGTAGATATTTACAGAGGTTTTCTTGTCATTATATAGTAAACCCTGAAAAACTCAGAGAAGAGTTTTTGTCCAGAGCTCAGCAAAAGAGCACTTACTGTAAGAACTGATGACTAACACGGGCAGGTTTTTATTTCTATACTATTAATAGACAGTGATTTTTACCAAGTTTTGAAGACATGTCCAAAGAGAAGGGAAAAACCAAAAGAAAACACTATTCAAAGGAATCTTTCCTCTGTTGCCATCACTGATGTTGCCTTTTCTGTGTGCTTGGAGCCTTCTTTTTGCCCAGGGGATGACATTCATTGCTCAGTGGAGAAGGAAAAGTTCAACCTCAGCACTTAAATCTTTAACCTGATTAACAACCACCCTGGGGCCCTGTATCAGTTTCAACCAGTTTCATCCAAACTTCCGTTTCCACAGCGCGTGAGTCCTGAGTCTCTCCCTCTGAGCCTCCAGCCTCTTCAGACCTTCAAAGGTCCCTTGACTAGCTAAAACAGGTCAAACCAGTCTTTCCCAAACCGTTATCAGATGGACCAGAAAGTTAAGCAAGGGAGTCCTGGAGCAGAGGGCTCAGAGGTGCAATTTTTTTTTGTCCCGCTGCAGCCTGTGGTGGGAATTCTACCTCTGATGGCCTCCAGGCTATACCTTCACCTTCTAAGGGTGTCAATCCTGAATGTTTCACTGCGTAAGCCCTCTGTGGATAAACCCAGTCCTTCCTGTTTTGCATATATTTATTTGCTTCAGCTCAAGAGATTATGGTGCCTAATGCACAGAGTTTGACAAAGTTTAGTAAAAGAAAAGATCAAAGATTTCTACTTTCAGTGTTCTAGTAGAATAGTAAAAAAGGGTCTTCATTTGTTTTTGCTGTTTCTTATTTTGACTTTTAAGATCTTCCAATCGTAGTCATCCTCTGCATGTTTTGAGACAGGGTTATAGTATTAGAAGATGGGGAGGGCAGAGGAGCAGCAACTGGTCCCTTCAATTCACTGTGAGTGTCTGAGTTTCTCTGCAAAGTATGAGGCTGAACTGGGGTTGTTGCTTAATATCTCAAGTTTTTGAGGCCTTGGGATTGTGCAAAACCTTGGATCCATTTTAGTGTCATTCCACAGCATTATTTCCAACTGCTGCCCAGCGACCACAGCTTTCCCAGGGGCTTTGTTAATGAATATAATTTTATAGCAACAAAAGAAGCTATGAGAACCAAAAGTCCTAGAGGGAAAAAACAGCACTCTCTTTTTCCAAGTTGAATTTTCTAAAGGCGCAACTGTTTTCTCCAACAGACACACATTCACATGGGTCCTGATTTAGTGAATGCCTAGTTCTTTCACTGGGAGGTTCTGAATTACCCACCTATCAAACCATTTGCCTATGTTCAAGGGCTCAAAATCCTCATTTCATTACTACTTTTCAGCACTAATATCACACACACTTTCTTTGTGCATTTTCCAATTCAGAAGAACATGTGGTGTTTTTAGAGTGTGTCGAGATACAATAATAAGAAACTAATATTACCCCAGCCATAAAAAATGGGACCGTGTACATTATGGCAGAGTTGGAAATGTAGACTCTGTCACCTAGCCTGTTTTCTTCTCTTCTTCTGCTCTTGTACTCTTCTTTCAAAATCCCTCTAACTGATTCAAAGCAGCTTTTGCACCAAGGAAAAAGAGATCAGAACATGCAAGATGTGAGGGGGTTGGACCTTTTGGCCTTGGAATTTCTGCTACCTCAAGCAACCAGATTTCAGTGAATGCAGATAGAGGGCTGACTTATTATGCACGGCAGAGATCTTCATTTGTGTAAACTTGCTCTCCCCCGATCTGGTAGTGGTAGTTTCTGTGTTGGCAAACAGGACATGTCGGATGAGCAGCCTAACAATGAAGATTCTCACAATTCCAGCTTCCCTGTCCACAGCAGAGAGTGGACCTAAACCTTTCCTTTCCCGTCCCCAAAGTGGCACTTTTAGCAACTTCACTACATACGGCTAGATTTCTCACGTGGCTGTGACACACCTGTGGGCTCTACTAGTGGATGGTGTGAGCTCATGTCCCTGCATAAGCCACAGTGTGCTCTTCGGGGAGGGCACACTGAGGGTTTACTGGTTTGCTTGTGAAACATGGGTGAATAGTGTGAGAAGGTGATCAGACCAGTAGGGGCTTGCTGCTCCTCAAAGTGTGCCAGGACTCACCAGGGTACCTGGTGCTAACACAGTAATTGCTGTCATGCAGACATACTCAGAGAGCTATGGACACACAGGGAAGCTAGCTATTGAATTTGTTGTTGAGCTGAAAAATGAAGAGATGGATTTTACTGTAGAAGTAAAGTGGAGAAAACAAATGTGTTTCTAGGCTTCAGGAGAGGGAGAAGACAAGGTTCCATTGTGACATTTGTGGTCCTCAGCAACTGTTTTCTATGGTTTCTTCCGTAAAAAGAATTTATTAACAATTACACTGTTGTAGGTATAAAGATGAATATATTAATGTCACTTATTAAAAATTCTTAGTGCCTCAAAAGTTTATTTGATGCTGTTAAAAAGAAATTAAAATAGTTCAGAGGCCTCCAAAAGTATGGTAGGCCTTTGGTACTATGCCTACCTTGGCCCTGGGAGAAGACACAGAAGGAGAGAAAGATGAAAGATGTGGAAAGAAGTTAAGGAAAGAGATGGTGAAAGAAAGAAACCAAGTATGATGTGAGAGAAGATTACCAAACAAAGGCTAAAGAAATCACCGAACAAAGGATAAAATAAGCTCACCGAAAATAGAGTAAAAATAAGAAAACAGGATAAAATAGCAAAGTGAGAGAAGACAGAGAATAGTCACTGAGAACCAAATGCACAAGCGCTTTCCTTGAGCCCTGTACCTGAGGAAGGGCGGAAGGACCTGTCTTCCCCATGACTGCTTGGTAGCAGGGCCACAGTTGGAGCTGGATGGGCAGGAAGGCGAGGCCTCCCGAGGGGCTAGCTGGTTCTGAAGGACAGTTTGTCCGATGAAGACAGCTGACAGTAACAAGGCTGCTCTATAGGGTTGACTTTGCACCTAAACAGAAACAGTCTGGTCCTTGTACAAGTGGAGTCCTAACTCGCACTAGAAAATGGTGGAGCCATGTTCAGCAGCATTACACTTTTGATGGAGCATTCATATTTTGGCATTTATCTGCATCTCTTTACCTTTTCACATCTTGGATAATACTACTTTTATTTTGCTATTTCTACTGCTTATCTACAGAGAAAGCTTATCTTGTGTTGGCAGATTTTTGCAGCCTTATTTATTTTAGTATCCACTATAGTCCTGCAAGGAAGCCATCACTATTTTCACTTAATAAATCAGGTTGCAGGCCCAGAGTTTGTGACTTTCCTGAAGTCACACAGTTACTTAATTTCTGAGGAAGGACTTGAATATGGGGGGGGGTGCGCACACATGCGTGCGCACACACATGTGTGCATGTGTATGTGTCCACACCTATGTCTATGTGATTAACTAGCACTGCATTTATGTTAAATGAGCACCGATTTCATACTGATTAGGGTATTCTCACACACTTCCCTCATTTTTCTCCTATGGTTATTTATGCATTCCAAAATCTGCCTAACATTTTCATCTTTCTCTTTAATGAGATCACCGAACCCACCATCCATCATCCGGTTGACCCAGCTAACATCCGAAATTCAGAGCCATGAGTAAGCTATTCCTTCGATACTTAGGCAATAAATTCAGCATACCAAATGTTTATGTTTGTAAAGTTTTTCTAACACGGCTTGGAATTTTCATGTATCTGTTGATGACATGCAAATTGTTTCCCTTAGCATGCAGAAAATCCAAATGTAATTTAGGAAACACTTCTTAGAAACAGCCAAACGTACCGAAGGTTGTCACATTCAATGCATAAACTTGGCAAGTTTTATTTTTTTCCCTGTAAAATATAATTTTCAAGGAATTTAGTGCTCAGAAAAGACCTTCATGCCTTGGGGCTGAGTACTGCAGAAGTAAGCCCTTGATAAATCGAAAGCTACAGCCACTGACTCTGTTCTGTCTAAAGACACGAACCAGTTGTCATGTGCCTGATTCAAGGTGATGAGGAATTTCAGAGAGAGCATGGATAGGTTATTGTTGATTTACCACCCTGCAGGAAAGCAGTTGATTCAGATCTTACCCCACCACAGTGGCCAGTGACAGACAAGTGCTGTTCCAGCCTTACTCTTCTTCTTTGAGTCTAGCTTCACTGGGCCACAGGATGTATGATTTAATGGACTATGATTAACATGAAGATTCAGTAAATAAATCTCAGCTTCTAACTGTGGCTCCAGTGTTAATTCACCAGGAAAGTCCAGTAAATTAGTCTAGTTTTTATGTGCTAATGTTTTCTCATGTAAAAAATGAGCACAATAACAATATGCTATGAATTTTGCAGAAATCTCTTCTAACACAAGTTTTGTAGATGTATTTGCTTACAGGAAGAAATTGTGTGTTCAGGAATTTTTGAAAATATACATAAATTTTTATGTCTGCCATTTAATGCACAAAGTCCACCAACTTCCTGAGCTCCTTCTAGGGGTTATGTCTGTTTTTTTAAGTCTGCAAAATGGAGAAATACTAACTTCAAATTATCATACTTGGAAACTTACAAGATTCCATTTATTCAGCTAAGAAATACTGACTGAGAACTTAATTGTGCAACTACTAAGTATAGAAAGGAGTAAATTACAGTATGCCTATGCCCCGAAGATTACATCTAACTGGACTACGATCACTGTGACACAAATCTATTCCAAACTTCTAATCAGGAAAACTTGTAAATAGTCTTTCTAATACAGTCTTTCTAATACAGTAGTATTAGTAAAATGCTGCAGAAACACAGAAGGGGGAGAATTAATTGTATCTGAGACAACAGAGTGAGGAGGTGACATTTAGAAGTAGCTGATGAAAGATGTACAATGTAAGATCTTTGTAGAAAAAGGGAAGGAGAAACAGTGAGCCTGGCACGGCGTGACACAGAGCACTGCGGCATGGCACAGAGCTTCCGGAACTCCAGGAGTGAGCGAAGCACAGTAAGGGAGCTTGGCCCTGCAGAGCGGACCGCGGGTGAAGTGTGTCCGCAGTGTGTTCACATCTGTAGATGAATGTGGAGCCATGTGAAGTTTTACAGGACAGCAGCTGCTCCGAGTGCTGTCAGAAGTCTGTCTGTGGTGGCAAAGGGGCAGCGTCGGAAGGGGATAGTGAAGAATCAGGGCGACTGGCACAGAGGCCCTCGGACTCCTGACCAACACATGGTCACTGCGATGATGTCAGAAAACACTTTCTATGGGATCAAAGGGACTTTTTGGGAGCCAGAAGCTGTGTTCAGCCACACACTGCACCAAAGCTGTCTTCCCTTGTATCGCACATGAACCCAAAGTGGCCCTCCTGGTTCCCTGATGCCCTAGCACTGGGGAGAGAGACTACCTGGGCGTTATCCTGAGGTCATGGATATTTAGATTTGTCTTGGAATTCACGCAGTGGCGTCTGGCTTTCTAACGCACCTGCTATGACCTGGGCACAGACCTGCTGAATGCTGACTGCAGATTCACAGTGAGCACTGCCACTGGCCAGCCGCCCCTCGGTTGCCACACGGCCCTCTGCGTACACGGGGTGCCTTGGTACTCTTAGTTATCTTTTCATTCTGCTTTTTTATTTATTTGAATTTTCAAGATTGTGTGGTTGATTCGTAGTGTTAAAGAGCTACAACAACCAAACACCGTTAGCCATTAGCTGACGATGTGGGTTTCCTGCTTCAGAACTGTGTTTCACAAATTTCATCTACATAAAACTGTCACGCATTCAGACACATTTATCAAAAAGAATGAAAGCAGCTATGGCTGGCTTCTACCTTTCTCTTTAACACATGGCCAGTGATACTCCGTTCGTTGGGAATCTATTTGTCTCATCATGAGTCTTTAAAGATGTACTGTTTGCTTCAGGCACTAAAAAGACAGAAAAGGCTGTGGCCACAGGTCTTGCTGTCAGGTTTATTTTTCATGCTGAAAGGAATCATGTCCCGAGAGCCTGTCTCCCACCTGAACTTATCTTGAGCATTTTGTCCCCAAAGGTCCCCAACCTTTTCATTGTTGGTTGCTCTGACATGAAGTAACACAGCAAGCACTTGTCTCTTGGTGTTACCTTTTCTTTTTTTTTTTTTTTTTTTTTTGGTGCCGGGGATCGAACTCAGGCCCTTGTGCTTGCAAGGCAAGCACTCTAATCACTGAGCTAAATCCCCAGCCCTACCTTTTCATTTTTTAAAGATTTCTTTTAAGCTATTGGAAAATTCTTTAATGAAGTCACACTTTCATTCCCTGGTATCACATTTAATTTTTGACAGTTAGTTGCCTGGAATGACATTTGTAATTTTACCATTGTTTCAAATTGTAGTTAGAATAAGTAATGAAGGCAACAGAGTTTTTGCCAGTAAGCTCATCTAATTATCTAGTTTTAATGCTCCTCTTTCCTCTTTAAGTGTATCTCTGGATTTTTTATTTCTTTGTTTGTTTCTTTTGTTTCCTTTGAAAGCATTCTTTTTACTTTGTGGTGCTAGTGATGAAAATATTCTTGATATATAATTATCTTCATTAATTCCTGAGTATGTAGATTGTTCCATACTTTATTTTGTGTTTTTGTGGAGTTCATTTTGCCCTTTTTGTGACTATTATCTCATTTTCTTGGGGCCATTGGGCATAGCACATTGATTATGCAAAATCTTTTGAGATCGAAGACATTTATTTTATTCTGAATACCATTGTTAAAATTCACAAAATCGGTCTGTATCTTTACCTTATGGTCAAATGGAAAAAAGAATATCGCTTTGGCATGCCCAGAATACTTTCAAATCTAGAGATTATTTTTCCCCAAACACAAAACATGTTCAGGAGAGTAAGACAGCCTCAAAGCAGAAAGATTAAAAATAACAGCATCATTTCCATCCCCTCCTCTGTTCCTCGTAATGAGGTAAACCCCAAAACAATATGAATAGTAAAAGGATTAATTGAGAATTTGGAATTTTCTCAGGCTTATTTATCTTATCATCATTTGGTGGTAATTTATGGCAAATTTTCATGATATTCATCACGATTAGAAATTTTCACAAAGTATTATATCAAGATCTTACTGGGCCAAAATAATTGCTGCACATTGAACCTCCGAGCCATTGTAAGTGTCTTTCTCAACAGCACAGCTTCCTTTACCCTTGTATGCCATATTCAGTAGGCTGCACACTTAGTCATATAAAATCCTTAAGAAATTTAAATGCTTTGAAGTTCATATGGCCACATAAGAGATTTACGACTGTGGGGCATATGAGGGAATTTAATTTTTACATGGCAGAGAGAGACAAGAGGATAGAAGGCTGTGGAAACGTGGGGCTGGCTTAGACCAACACATCACTTTGGAGAACATACATGGTGTGATCGAAATACACGGTGTGGATTTAAATAAAAATTGTATTATACTGAAAGACACACTGCTGTAATCCCCCTCAAAATACCGCCCTCACTTCAAACATGCTGATTCCATTGTTTTTGCCACTTTCTGAAGCAGTTCTGGAAGTCCGCTTTCCTGAGTATCTTCAGCTGTGCTGTCACGGCTGCCTCGATGTCCTGAATCTACTCAAGATTTTTACCTTTCATGGTTTTATTGGCTTCGAAAAAGAACCAAAAGCTGCGTGGAGTCAGGTCCAGTGAACAAGGTTATGAGGAAACACTGCAATATTTTTTAAAGCCTGTCTTTCCTTTAGATGGCACTTGGCAGCAACATTGACCTCATTTTTGATCACTCCTCTTAAAGACAAGAAGGAGGACTTCCAGAATTGCTTCAGAAAATGTCCGGAATGATGGGATAAGTGTGTTAGAAATGTGGGGGAGCGCTCTGAGAGGGATTGATGGCAGTGTGTCTTTTACTGTAACACATTTTAAACTTTACACCCACACTGTCTTTGTGGTCATGCCTGTGCAGCCACAGTGCGTTACTGCGCTCTTTCCATAGCCCTGCTCTTCGCGGTCCTCTCAGGAGAACCTTGTAGCGACAACTGAACATGAGTACATGGTCTGCCACGGAAGTAATCTGTAAGATAAATTACTTTAAAAATGTACAGTAGTTTTGCTTAGGGGGCTTAACAATCACCAAGTGCCCTTTTCAATACCTGTTCTAAACAAATCCTAACTTAGGATAGATAGAAGTGACTCCAACGTGGAGCGAAGGCTTCCTAAACCAAATTATTTTTGTGTCTGAACACGGTGCCCTGGACTTGGGGTCTGGAAGCCTGCTCGGAAACTTGGCTTTGCCTCAGCTGGCTGGCTGTCTCTGGGCCTCTCTAGCCTCCCTGGTGGGCCTTATGCACACAGGAACCTGCTCTCCAGGGCTGCTTGTGTGAGTTGTCTTCCCAGCTTTGCATTTGGGGACCCTGGGCTGTTGGCAGAGCAGGCCAGGGTGGGAGCCTTCATAGCCCGGAAGGTGGGAGGCGGAAAATCCCAAGGCTTTATTCCCGTCAAGGCTTTATTCCCTGAAAGAATCCATTGTTAAGAATTTGTCAGCACACTTTCTTCTTAGCTGATATTTAGTGCAGTTTTGTAGTGAAATTTTCACCCTGATTTCATTCTATAAGACAGTTGCTTACTTTTAATTTTTAGGTGCCTCTAACTCTGTGAAATGAACTCCAGAAAATTACACTTAGTCCCCAAGCCCTCCAAGTAGGTTTGACCAGCTGGGGCTGGTAGCTGGCTACATGTTCTTTGGATGAGCACTGTGACTCTCTGCCACTTCTCTTTAGTCAGGGTTATGTTATTCCACCCAGATCCTCATAATTTGCTGCTAGAAATAGCTACCATGTGGTCTGCAGAGCCTTGCCTGGGTGAGGTACACACAGAGGAATGGACATTCCTATCCTTGTCTCTGCTGAAGGCACATTCCCAATGAAAGGACGGGCAGAGAGCCCATCTCCCCGATGTTCCCCTTGTAGGCATATTGTCCACTTACAATATGTCATATTCCCGCCAGACTTGCTCCCTGCACGGAGTTTCCAGTGCCCACCCAGAAGACACTCCAGTAGCCACTTTCCTGAAGAAATCCAAAAGCAGAGCCACAAACTATGTGAGAATAACATCTTTACATGACATTGTTTTTTAATGAGATCAAAATGTGGGATGAAAATAGTCACTTTCTCAGAGCCATCAAAATAGGACTGTAACTCGATAGGGAGAAAGGGGAAAAGAAGGAAGGGAAAAAGAAAAGAAAGAAGAAAGAGAAAAAATGGAAAAATGTAAATAAACCTGTTGCAAATAGGGAAGGGTGGGGGAATGGAAGGGAGGGGTGGGGAAGAGGGGAAAACCAAGATATATCATGTATAGGTACAAAATAAACATGTTGAATATGATCATTATGTATACAATGTACCAATACATGTTCTTGGTAAAAAAAAAAAAAATCACTAAAACAATGGCCTTTCACTAAAACAACAGCAAAGTCTTGCCTGTCTGACTTCCGTGCGTGTGTGCCTGTGTGTTAAATGCAAACCTTTTAAGGGTTGGGAGGGGATGAATTGTTCCATTCTCTTCTCGATGCCTTAACTCATCAGCTCCGTGCACCTGTCAGCCCTGCTGTACATTTCTTTCTCCACGGGAATGCGTACCCCTTCCAGAAGCCACTGTCCCCTGTGACGAAAGCAAGGGGAGAAATTTGCATGTGTTGATCAGGTCTATTTTGAGTCTTTGATCTCTCCTGGCTACTTTATTTGTTGTCTTTCCAATTATTCTGGCTAAAGTAGCACAGCTTACACTTTAACCAAGCATTTTTATTTCTTCATAAACCAAATTGTAAGCATTTTAAAGAGTTTTATGGTTTTGGTTTGGTTTCTGTCAGGGGAGGTACGTATGGAGAATAAGAAAGAAGGGAATTAAGAAGAAATAATTCAGATTGCAGATGAGAACTTCATCAAACTACCACTTCTTCAAGGCTATTTCGTTCCCCACTTCATGGATACTGTTTCAAAGAACTGTTTTTGTCCATCGTCTCAGTGGAAGTAATCTATTACCATTTCTTTTCAACTTTCACATTTTCTCTGCACGATTTTTGATGGAAAATTGGCACATGTGAGTTGTCAGCCATGGAGAGAAACTTTTAAATCTTTTCATATTTTCAACATGAGTCTAATAACTTGATAAATATATGTATTTCTCCTGTTTGGACCCTCTTAGCTATATTTGAAAATGCACATGTGATAAAACCTAATAATAAAGTTCTGAGGACAGATTTTTTTTCATGGCAACATTCTTGGACCATGGTTAGACATTTACGCTGCTGTGTCCTTCTGGGCCAGATGACATTTCTGGCTTGTTATTTGTTGAGCCATCTTGACCTTGAACCACCTTCGAGCCCTTCAGAGTCTGTGCTAGGGCACAGAGCCCCCTGCTGGAGTTCCGGGGACTCCGATTTCCACTGGTCCCAGAAGGTCACTCTGAAGGCTAGGAGATCATGAGACTAGAAACTGCAATCCTGTGTAAAGTGGATAGCATGCTCTTGACTGACAGTATGTGTCAATATAATCCCAAATTGTTGTTTTTTTCAATAGCACTTCCTTTCCTTCTGAAAGTTTGAGTGAAAAAGAAAGGCACCAATTCTGTTTAACCGCCCGTTGTTCTTGAATTAGTACTTCCTGAGAAAATGTTCTTTAGATTGCTAATAGATAAGAAAAAAGGTCTCATATCCTGGTGAAATGTGGAAGCGGTGGATTAACTATAATTCATTTGGTTCTTTGTCGCCAAACTTTTCAGGGCCTTTAAATGAAGAGAACATTGTAAACCATGAGTTTTTCCTAAATTGATCATGGACTTTTTCTTTTTTTTCTTACTGAAGACTCACCTGAGTCCTGGTTAATTATTTTCATGTGTTAGCCTAATCGATAAATTTGTTTAGCTCTAGATTAATCCATTTTTATAAAGATTATTTCTCCTTTGTGTTCATGCTTTGTTTTAACAATTTGGAGTTTTCGAAAATAAGACTTGAGAATTGTTTGCATCTTAGATTTAAAGATAAATGAAGTATTGGTTCTATATGGGAAAAGTGAATAGGCCTTATACAGGTATGCAACTAAGCCCTTTTCATAAATCAAATAATTTTAAAAAGGCATCTTGTTACTATTAATTTTTTTTTTTTTGGTACTGGGGATCAAACTCAGGGCCTTGTGCTTGCTAGGTGAGCACTCTAACCACTGAGCTAAATCCCCAACCCCTTATTACTATTAATACTATAATTATTTTCTTACTTGGAGAATGTTCTCGTGGGATTGCATTTAGGTACATAATTGTCTTTTGAGAATGACTGGGTGATAGGGTAGTTCCTAGAAAGCATATAAATCTCATGAGAAAATAATAATTTTGCAGGATTTAAAGTTTATACTATCTACATCATTTGGACTGTGCAGATTATATTTTAATGAACAATCAGTCTTGTCTAATCCAGATCTTGTGATTTCTTTGTCACTGGTCATTGAATCAACAAACATGCTTAAAGGCATAAACAGTTTGTAGTCCAGAATTCAAGAATTGTCTTATTTTCTGGTATCTTCTAGAAGAAACTATCCCAAGATTGTCTGCCAGGGGATGCAGTTTGATGGACATAACATCAGCTTTGATCTTGGGCTTACCATATTGCTTGGTTCTCCTCTGTTTTGTTTGGACTATTGCAAAGTGTAGTACAAAATGGTTAGAATTATAGGGCCACACAGTCTTTCCTGGAGGGATTCCAATGCTACATTCATTCTGTAAAGTTTCTTGACTTCAGGAAAAAAGCTGTATTATTCAGGAGAGATAGGTAAATATTTGTTTTAAAGCAAATCCACAGGCACTAAGCATATGTATTAGATAATTGTTTCTTCCCATTATAGAAATATTCTCTGCACTGAAAGTGCACTTGATTCTTTCAAATAGAAAGCTTCTGGTAACCTTACATTTGACACACATCAAAAAGAGTCAGCAGTGGGGCCCTCCTAAGCTGGGGGGCTTCCTTGTCTAGAGATCTCATGGTCAAAGAAATGCAGCAAATCACAGAGAATTTTCTGACATTTCACTCCTCCCTACTGCTCCCAACTAGTGTTCCCAGAAAAATATGCTCTGGCTATATTTGGGACCTACTTTCACTAAAATAATTATCCACTTCTTATCTAAAGTTTAAATTTCTCTGGGCATCCTCAGATGTTATTTGGTACTTTAGTCACTCTAACTCCATGTCACTTTCATAGTGAAAAGACAGTACACTGGATTAAAAACAAAACCCAGAGACTTCAATTCTGAGTTAAGGAAATGTACGCAAATGGCAATTCTCTTTGTGAGTAGCAAACTTGGTTCCCTTTACTTTAATATTATGGTTGATTCATGCAGTGCCTTAGCAGACACATGGAATTTTGTCTGGAATTGAAGCCTCCAAAAGCTCCTCAGTGTATCTTCCTTAAATATTGACTACTTGCTGGGCATGCTGGTGCACGCCTGAAATCCTAGCACTTTAGGAGGCAAAACCAGAAAGACTACAAGTTTCAGCCCAACCCGGGCAACTTGATGAGATTCTGTGTCAAAGGGAGAAGGGAGTTAGGGATGTAGCTCAATATGAATGTCCTGGGTTCAATCCTCGGTGCTACTAAAAACTTTTTTTGACTATTGAACTGTCACTTGAGGTTCTCAGTGGCTAGGCCATATCTGCTCAGTCAAGCTCCCTGCTACAGCTGAGGCCTCCTCACCTGAGTGGGTACGCTGCCCCACTCCACCACATGTCCAAGCCACCTTCTCCAGGAAGACCCACATGCCTGCTGTTCCCTGGTCACCTCCTGGAACCTCCCCAGACTGAGCAGCACTTGAGAGCTTTCTCGGGCTCCTTCTACACTGTGCATTGTTCTTACTACGTGTTTAATAAATGCTTCCTGAATGATTGAAAATGTCATTCTGACAGCAGTTTCAGTCATCCGCTCAAGAGATTTAGCCCTACACTCTGAAGAACATGTTAAAGCCCATTTTTCTGTAAAATAACAGGCCTTACCAATGGCTCTTATAATAATCTTTACAAGAGGGAGATTTCTCAGCTTTTTTAATACCAAGAAGATAATCCCCCAGCCATCACGCCGGTCCTCTGTTCCATTTGAGACTCTTGTTCACTGAAGTCTAGGCAAATGCCAGGAGCTGAATTTTTTTGTGGGGGTCCAAATTCTCTCTTCTCTTTCTGTCTGTCTATCCATTCATCTGCTTTAAATTCTGCAAATACTGAAGACTTTGCTTCAGGAGGTACTCATGGGTTTGCCTCTCTTTTTTCCACCATTTAATCATGACACTCTCCATTTCCTTTTCCTCACTAGCAAGGAGGAGCAGGAAGAATTCTGGCTTGAGCATCAGAAAAGCTGAGTTCAAAGTCTGGCTCGTGGCTCATACTCCTTCCTTGCCTAAAATCGGGAAAATCGCATCTTCCTCATGACAGCCTGGGCATGTTCAGGCCCAAAGCAGGGCATTAAGCGGTGCTGGCTTCATTTTCTGCCCTACTCCCTCTCCCGCCCTGCTCTCTCTTCCCATTCTCTCCACAGTGCTCACTAGCTAGTTTGTGCTCAGTGGTGGCATGGAGAATGGGGAGCTTTGAGAACGTGCTGGGGGAGTAGAGAGCTTTGTGTTAGCCCTTCAACTGCAATACCTTTTCCAGAAAGTGACTTTTTTCTGGTCCTTGATGTTTGTAGAGGCATCAGTGTCGCAGGTGCTATCCAGTGCCCCTTCAGCATGGCTTGCTAATTACCCAAATTATCCTTGTTTTCTGTTGTTATTCCTCCACTCTTCTTGTGCAGTCTGTCTAAAGACCATCAATCAGAAAGCACTGCTGGTTTCCCAAACTGCTCAGGGCTGGGAGATGGTTGTATGTGGGGGCCTTTCTTCAGTGTGTCTGGGGAATGTACGTTTGTCCTGAGAACATGGCCCCCACAGAGGAGGTCAGACTTTTTACAGCTGGTGCTCAAGGTTGAGTATGGGATGTATCTAGTGTTCACTGTGAGTTCTTGTTAGTCATTTTGCTGTCACTGGATGTGAAATGGTAAAAGAAATGATGTGATAAATTCTCCTTGTACTATGTTTATTAGCTAGGTCAAATTTTCTTAACAATTATGGCTTTCATTTCATATGTGCCAGCTGTTTTTAAAATGTAGAAATTCAGAAAATGTGTTGATGACATTTGATTTGAAATTGTGATGAATGTACTGCCCATTCTTGACAAGTGCCAGAGGTGGATGAGGTCTGTTCCCATCAGCACTCAAATCATTGCCTTTCTTAATCGCAGAACTGTCCTCCCAGTAAAGTGCTCACACTGTCCCCATCTTGGAAATGGATGTGTCTGCTGAGGTTTGGGAAATATGTCTGTTGTCAAGTGTAGTATAAAAACCTCTCCAACATTTACTGGCTAAAATAGGCATTGTTGAACTTGGAAAGAACTTTGAAAAGCTGGGCTTTGAATCCATGAGCCCATGATCTATGGTCCAAGGAGTGGCCCTTCTGGGTGAGACTCAACTGATTCACACCTTGCAGTCTGGCCAGGAGGGCCTCAGGCATGTGTGTAGAGCTTGGCTAGGCAGCGGGGGTGACCAGGTCTTGTCCCATATCTTTCACAGGGTGGATTTTCAACTGTATACACAGTGACAAAGAGGTGACAAGATGAGCCAGAGATGTACATCCCATTGAGCAGGTGCTTCTTAATTCCCAGGTATGTTACTTACCCATTGGCCAAAGCAAGCCCCTAGTCAAGGCTGGAATCAGTAGAGGGAAGTAGACGGAGTGGAGTGAAGGGAGGGCCATGCCACTTTGCATCCATGACTGTGGTAACCTATGACAGGGCAGTTGGACCCCTTGACTTATGAGAGGGATATCTGGGACTTGAACTCAGTGCCCCCTGTGAATGACTGAGAGCTAATGACACAGGCCTTAGGCAAGCAGCGCTCAGGACTGTGGGGTTACCTTGGACAGCTCGGCTTAGACTTTCTGTTACCTAACTCAGTCCCGCTTCTTGCTCTTTGAAATAGATACCAAAAGCCAGTCTCCTGATACGAAAAGACAGACCCTGAGTGAAATCTGCTGGAAACGCGAAAAGCTTTGCTTTATCCTAACTGACCTCACTAAAGCAGCTTCCAAAATCCCTGTGTCACTCATTGGTTTGATTGTTTAAATATACTCTCCCCCCATGCATTTCTTATATCTTTCCACTTGTGATAAAATGCAAATGTAAAGTTAGTTTCTGAAGACTCTGCTTGCCTTTTCCCTTCAGTTACCCAGACGTGCTCCATGAGCTAATAACCTCGCCTGATTGATTTTGTTATGCAAAATGGGTTCTCTTAAAAAGGGGTATCACGATGGCGACTTTGGAGTTCCTTGAAGGGCAGCGCGGGGCACCCAGGATGGGTACATTTCAGTATGCTTTCTTAAGGATGTGGTCAGGCATCTGATAGGTTACCTTAATGACACCATTTCCTTCTTCCCATACACATTTCCTAAATCTAATTATAGTGAATGTGATATCCCATGACCAGCCAGAAGCTAGAGATTAATAGAATATCACAGCAGGATAGTTTACTCCCCGGAGCAGTTTACATGGCACTGCAAATACAGTCCTCCAGGATTGGATGATCGTATTTGGACACATTCCTCATGGCTTCAGCATGTGGAGCAGGTGATCTCCAAGCAATCCAAGCCAGCTCCTGTGGGAGGAGCAGCTTCATTCATTCCCATTGGCTCCAGCAGCTTTCCTCCTGGGATTTGATGTTTGTACAAGGACTGATCAAAAAACATGGATTGTTTAAATAAAAATATTTATTACAGTGAAAGGCGCATTGCCACTAACCCCCTTCAAAATACTTCCCTTCACTTGAACACACTTATCCCATCATATAAACTGTTCTGGAAGACCTCTTTCATCACTGTCATTTTCATCACTTTCATCACACCTCTTTCATTACAAGTGTGATCAAAAATCCAGTAAATGCTCCTACTAGTGTCATCAAATGGAAAAGCAGGCTCATAAAAACATTGTAGTGTGTCCTCATCCTCCTTATTCAAAAGATCTGGCACTATGTAACTTCTGGCTCTTGCTCAAAGTCAAAATGACCATGAAGAGTAAGCATTTCGAATTGATTCAAGACATTAAGTTAGCCAGGACAGCGCGAGTCAAGACACTCATGAAAGAAGACTTCCAGAACTGCTTCGGAAAGTGGCAAGAACAATGAGATGAATGTGTTCAAAGCAAGGGGGAGTATTTTTAGGGGAATTAATGGCAATGTGTCTTTTACTGTGATATACTTTTTTTGTAAGTGTTTACCATGTTATCTGATCATACTCTGTATCTGTGGGGTTTGATAGCTATACTGAGAGTTTTCTCCTTTACTGTCATGTCCACTTACTTGTGTATCCCATTCCTCAGAAGGAATGTGCCAGGGACCTGTTGAGCTGTCGGTCCCTGAGTGGGGCTCTTGGCCACTCTTCTGGGTATCTTACCTCTGCTTGAATGGAGGATATTGTGTCAGCTGGAGTGGAAACAGCTTTGCTTCTCTCTTCTGCAACTTTCTCTGGCTTGAGCTACTCACTGCTCCTCCTTGGATGGGTGTTAGTAACCAGGAACTTGAGTGAGCCTGGCCAGGGGCTCCGTGATTGTTATAGCTTGTATCTAGACCTTGTACCCCACCCCCGGCCAAAGCTTCATGCACTCATAGGTGAAGCTTTTTGGAGGTGGCTGGATCTAGGGTATGTGATACTGGGCTTAAGAGTACTCCACACTGAGTGTGAGTGGAGTATATTCCTGGATGGAGTATAAGGGACAGAAAGAAGGCTTACTGCTGTTTCTGATGCTTCATTGGTTTGCGGTTTCCTGCCTGCTTGCCATAGACTGTTTCTCCTCTGTAATACCCTCTGCCATGTCGTGCTGCCTTGGAACCAGCCAACTGTGGACTGAAACCTCTACAAACTCTGACCCTCCTTTCACTTTGAGTGTTGGGTATATTGTCTCAGGATTGAGAAAAGTAACTATGACAGTGGCCCTTTCCTTCCTCAGATTTGTAGAATTCCATGGTACATTGGACAGTTCATGCTGACCAGCCTCAGGATACACTAATGTTCTTCATTGACAAAAATATCTGGTGTACCCAGTCCTTCTGGCATCCACCTCAGCCTCACGTTCTCATGTAGGGCAACCTGGGATGAGTGAAACCTGGAAGAGATTCCCAGAAGGACAATATGGCTGAGGAACAAAACTTCGGTTAGGGTATGTTTAAGAGCTCTAGCAAAATAGAACCAAAGGGACCCACAGAGCCTCTGAGTAGAAGTGGGTGGGAAACCTGGATTCTGGGTGGAAGGATATGACCTGGAGGGTGGCAGGCCATGTCGTTTTGTGAGAAGCTCTAGGACACTTCCACAAAGCCGAGGCCCTGCCATTCCTCCTCCCCTTGAACTCAGCAGAGATTTGAGATCATTTGCCAGCATCATGATGATAATTAATAACAACGTGCTGTCTATTTCAAAATTGCTACGAGTAAATTTCAAATGTCTTGCCACAAAAATGCTAAGAGAAGTGATGGATGTACTTATTAGCTTGATTCAATCATACATACTGTGTACTGTGTTGACACAGCACATGCTGCCCCATAGACAGGTACAATGACTACTCATCCATTAAAACTAAGAATGAAAGGAAGCTGCTCTGTAGGCTAGTCTTTGGCACAGCTTTGAAGGTCACTCCTGTGGAACCTGAAATGTGAACTATGCAAGGACACCAGGTCCAGACCAGTGGAAACTTGCTAATGGTTTCAGAGCTGTCTGCATACCAGGTGGGGTCCAAACTATAATGGACTAAGCCTCACTCATGGGCACTGGTGTAGCGTGGCGCTCACTCTGAGTACTGTGGGCCTGCAGCCATGAAAGCAGTCTCCTGTCGAGCCCTGGGGTGCTCTGCTCTAGAGGCTGCAAGTGTCTCGTGCCTCTCTACTGATGAGATTCTCGGCACAGGAGGGCAGGGGGTCAGAGACTTGCCATGGTGGGGGTCATGCCCGCGGGGTCCTCAGCAAAGCTTTGCTGATCTGATGTACATATGTCTGTTTCTTATTCATGTGGACACCCAGGAATGCTGCTTAGGAAAGGGACTGCTACAGGAAAAGGAGTGGCTGGCACATCCAGTGGGAATGTAGTTGCCGTAAGAGCACGTAGGAGATGGTGCTATTCTCGTTGGGTCCCAAAGTCTTGCAGGGCTCTGCTCTTTCTAGTTTTCTTAAGTTTAGAGAACATTACAGTTAATTAAGTAGGTAGAAAACGCACATTCTCAAACATTACTCTGTAAGAACTCCTTAAGGTCTGTAACATGGTCTGTAGTGGTTCATGCAAATTAATACTTACAGCAATGAGAAAAGAAGGTAAAGAAGGTAAGCAAGTGATCTCTTGCCCCGGTTTGAGATTTGACACTCAGCAATGTAGAGATAGTTCATTCCTGATGGCGGGGTTAGAACAAGGAAGAAACTAGCTTGACCAGGTTCCAGGTGAAGCCTCCAGCTGACAGACATAGCTATCGCTTTGTCAGTGAAGCACATTTGATTCCAAAGTCAGAGAGACAGAAAAACAATCCAACTTTCTTTCTGTCGCTTTTAATATAATGGCATTTAATAACTCTGATATTTCTTTATATTATTCCTAGATTTTAGGACTTAACTTCAACCTGGGGTCATTTAATATTTGGACATTTCTAAAAAGATCTTTTTACAGTTAACACTTACATCTCATGTGTGTTTGTGTGTGTGTGCGTGTGTGTGTGTTCCCTACTTCTTTCTTAAGGACCTTAAAACTTGACATTGCTGGAGGAAAGAGCTTGTGTTCTGTAAACACTACAGCTGCTCAGAGTGGTTAATGCTTTTCTAGATCCAAATTGAGGATTCTCTTCACAAGTCTCAAATATAAACTCAGATAAATTTTTATCACTGACCCAAAGGCGTTCAAATTATTTTCAACTGAAAGGGCATCTGGATTGTAAAATGCACACCAACCCTTGGAGGACCCAGAGTGCAGATAGGAAGGGTGAGGTTGCTGAGTATTGTTGCTGGAAGATGTCTTGAAAGGGTGAATGAAGTAAACATCTTTTGAATGGCTGGATGCCAGGGGGGCCTGCGTGACATCTCTGGATGGCTTCACTGAGACGTGCGACTGATTAGATATTAAGGTCAGGTGCTAAAAAATCAAGGTCATGCCATGCTGCATTTTTCTCAAACAGCTGGGCCCAGATAAATCTAGCAGTGGGTGATACCACCAAGGAGATAAGGTGGAAATTTTTAACAATCTTAAAACATTGTTACAGCTGGGAAGCTCGTGATAAAATCAAAGCATTTAGAAGGAGTCAACTGTGGCTGAGATTTCTTTTGTCTTCTCCTCCTGTCACTCTGCTTGCTACATGCACATACACAGGCACACACATATATAAAGAAACACACACACACACACACACACACACAGGGCTGCTGACACTTTCCGGAATATGCTGTTACACAGGCAGACTTTTGAATATGAATGCAGGAAGTGCCCATGATTTTTCCCCACTGTCCTCAGAACAGGTTGATTTATGGCCTGGATTACTGGAAACAGTAATTCTTTGCTCTTTATGATGTTTCGGTGGTAGGTGCAGTAGCCTGCAGTCAGAACAGCATGATTTCAACTACATTTTTACAAAAAGGTCTTTGCAGAAAGGGTGGCTGGGAGTTGGACAGCTTCTGAAGCAGACCAGTTAATAAGACACTAACACATTAATCATATGACAGCTATTGGGCTTAGCAGGGAAAGGCACTGACTCTTAAAAACAGCAACTTGGGTGACTACTGTGTTGAAAGAGGTTGGGTGAACACACTGTTTTTAATCTGTAGCTAACAGTTGAATTTTGTTTGTGCTTTCTGCAGACATTTTTCATATATCTGGAATTTTCAATAAACCTAATAAAGTAATGAATCTATTTTATTATCATTCATCCTATTACCAATTGCCAGAGCCAGAAATGTGTTGAGAAATTAAGAGGTTACCTAGTAATTCTTGAAATACTCTCAAGAAGTGATTCTGAAATTGTCTAGATGCAGTGCAGGAACTCTCCACCTTATTTGGTAACTCCATAGCACTTTATTTTTAGCAAGAACAACAGCAAAACTGAAGACACTATTTGCTAGTGAAATTGGTGACTCCAAGTACCTGAGTTGAAGAAGTTTGTTCCAGGTAGATACTGACATCTGGAAATATGTTGGGATTTCAGTTCTTTGGACGAATAGAGGTACAAAACTTCAGAAATAAAATCAAAGCGATTTCTTGAGTGTGTCCATTAGGAACAACATGTAACTAGGGTGAATTTTGTAAGAAACAAAAACACTACATGCTCAAATCTAGTGATGATTAATACTGTTTCCCTCATTTTTGCATCGATTAATGAAATCCAATATAAATGCAGTATAAATGAAGTTGCCTTTATTGGGAAATTACAGTGTATAAGAGGCTATGAAAGTGCAGTGAGAATAAAACACACCTATGTTCTGAAGGAGAGGAAACTATGCTAGTGAAGAGATCATATTTTGAGGGTATTACTCATGGTTGCTGGAACCAGACCCATCTAGTCACAATTTTTGGTTCCAGATCCCACTAACTTGTTAATCTTACGCAAGTTATTACACAACCCTCTTGTGTCTCAGTTTCCTTGGTAGTAAAAGGTGTATAATAACAGATCCTAGTTCAAAATAATGCTTTAAGGATTAAGGAGCATTTTGACATCATGAATTCATTTTAAAAAATCTTAAAATTGTCTTTTATGTAGTGAAGTGTCAGGAAGTAAATTTTGGCATATCCATATTATAGATTTGATGCATTAATCAGAAATGATGGCATAGCTGTGGATTTAGACACAAAAGAAAATGCTAATGATACATTACTTAGAGAAGAAGCTACAAAGCCATTTTATGTTTTATGTATTTGTGCAAATTCTCAGCCATGTATGGTTTTAAAAGGATTTATAGAACGATATGTATTAGTTATTGCTCACATTGGCAAAGATTAAAAAATAAAATCTACATTTACTGAAGCCCACATATGAGAATTTACACCCTCATGCATTTTTGGTGGAAGAGTAAATTAGTTTATCTTTTCTGGAAAGTGACTGGAAATATTTATCACTCTCTTACGATTTGGCTTTTGGCCTATCCATTCCAGTTCTTCAAATTTATGTTAAGAAAATGATTATCTATATATGAAAAGATTCATTTATACAACAAATCTATAATACAATAAAAGTGAACAAGTTGTAGCTACATTAAAAAACAGATAAATCTCAAAATCATAAAATTTTGCAAGACAAGGCAAGCTAAAGAATACATATTCTGTAATGAAAATCACTGGATGATTTCATAAAGTTCAAAAGTAGTCACAGTGAGCTCAAGGTATTAGAAGTCAGGAGAGTAGTTATCTTTGGAGCACTGGCTCCATGGATGCAGAGGGCAAGAGGTTCAGGGAAGTGGTAACACTCTATTTTTTGATCTAAGTAGTGAGCAGGTGTGCTGACTTTGTGATAATTCCTTGAAATGTGCATTAAGGGAGGACACATATTCTGCATTCTGTGTGTACCACTGTTGTCTTCTTATGAAAAAGGAAACTCTTCACACTAATTATTCTCATCTGCCTAAGTCAAATTTTATGTCCGTATTTTTTAGTACTATGCATTAACTAAATTATTAAATTTAACAATTTGAAAATGTCTAAATTAACTACTTTTGTATTTATCCACAACGGAAAATTATTAATGATACAGTAAACAAGAAAACTGTATTCTATAATATATGATCTGACCTCATTTCATTAAAAAATAACAAGTAACTTATATTTATCCAGAAATACAAGCACCCAAAAACTCTGGAAAGCTGTAAGAAGACATCCAGGAATCTCTCTTATCTGCAATTTTGCTTTAAATGGGAAATGAAAAAAATGAACAATTCATGAGTTTTAAACAGGGTTCGGTTCTGAGTAATATGATGAAGTCTATTGTGATCCTGCTCTTTCCTTCTTTGCATATGAATCTCCCTTCATTCAGAGTATCCACCTTGTATACACTACCTGTCTGTTAATCACTTAGCAACCATCTTGACTATCAGATATACAGTGTTTAAGTCATTCTTATTTTACCTAAGAATGGCTCTAAAAAAAAAAAAAAAGCAAGGCAAAGAAGCCACCATGGCATAAATCATGGGAGGACAGATTGAGTGAGTATTATGTGGCCACACTACAGTGTGGCCACATATAGGAGATTCATAGTACCTGTAGGTTGCTACGGTTTCAGCAACTACTGGGGTCTTGGACCACATCCCTTACAGATAAGACAGGAAAGTTGCATTAAGAGATTATCTTAAAATATCGGAAGCACAGGTGACTGCTCTTTTCCTTTTGGTGTCATCTGAATGTTTCATGAACATTACAACACTGCTATCTTGCAGATCACCATAGTTACCTAGTAACTACCATGTGTCACTCCTGGCTCAACTTCCCCATGCACAGCAAAGTAATGTTTCAAGCCCCACTCTGTTGGCCATTATTCTTTGTGAAGCTGTTTGAGAGCTCCCCCACTGCACCAGGAATAAGACCTCAGCTCTCCTGCCCATGGCCAACCCCCTCTGTTCTCTCACCCGTCCCAGGGAGCCCATCTGTCCTCTAGTGCTCAGTTCACCTGTGTGGATACCCTTCTTCTCCTCATGGCCACAGGTTCTTCTTTGAGGCCTCTGGTCAAATATCCTTGTTCTCTCTAACTTTGTTAGCACTCATAATTTCATCGTTAACGTGGGTTGGCTTTTTAAATGTTCCCATAACACCTTCCTGTTCTTCCAACTCTCTCTTTCCTTAAGATAGGTGGAATAGGCTTTATCCCTATTGCTTGAGTAGCTATCAATAACTATATCGACAAACAAAATCAGAGAAGGTATTTGTAAAAACAACCAATTGTTTATTGAAATTAAATCTGAAACTTGAGCTTGTAATAAAAAGAATGGAATAAATTCAACTGTCATTAAAGAATAGCAAGAGAAATTATTGTTAAGATGATATTCTAGAAGAAATTTTATAATATGGAAATTGATTTGGGATATGTTATTAAATAAAGAAAGTGACAAATGTGAGAAATGAGAGGTTTCTTGTGTGTGTGTATGTGTGTGTGTGTGTGTGAAGATGGTGGAGTTTATCTAGGCAGAGGGAGGTCTGGCAAAAAAATCCCACAGAGCATTCACAGCAGCAATCTCTGTGCAGCGAGATAAAGGTTTCCTCCCCCTTTTTTTTTTAAAAAAAATTGGCTTATCTTTATTCTCTCAAATATGCATTGCTATAGTAATGAAAAAACAATGAATGTTATTTTTAATTAAAAATACTAAAGCAAACTAGTTCGTTGTGTATTTAAGTGGCATGGAGCAGTAATCCATTTTGAAAGGATGTTTCTTTTGCAACCTGTTGCATCAAAGGTGCATAAGGTGATTTGGAATTCAGTTCCGGCAGGTTCTGTCAAGGTGAATTCATAAACTTTGAAGCAGCACTGAGCACCTTCCAAACACCCTCCTGCGTCTCCCAGGACCCGACCGGAGACACTGTCCTGGCTCTATGAGGTCGGGGCTGATCTTATCAAAATTCGTCACAGCATCTGAGAAGGCACCCCACAGAATTCCGTGCTCTGAGTGCATTAGCAACTTGCTGAGATCAGGTGATTCTGAGGACCTTCCCACCGCACCTTGATGGAGTGCGGCTGGCTCTCCCATGCAAATATTTCTCCACACTCCCTGCATGGTCACAGTTCCCCTGGGATGAATGCCCACCAGAGTCAAGGCAGGTGGCTCAGAAAGCTGGTCAGGTCTGTGGACTTTGGACGGGTCAGCATGGTCCTGCCTCCTATGTGTAAAAGATGTTTGGGGATTTGGCTGATTGCTAAACTGCTTCCTACCAACTGGGAAATGGATTTATGGGTATACTCAGGAATGTCTGATGAGGAGGTCAGCTTCTGCTACATTCCCACAAATACCAACTGTTTCAATTGTGCTGCTGTATTCCAGCAGCGAGACAATGGAATGCAGTGAGTCCTGAAAACTGTAAAACATCTTTCTCCATCTCCTCTTAATCTATCAAACAGGGAAATCTGCCTCACAGGGTCAGTAAGCTGAGTTCTATTACTCCCTGAGCTCCTTCTGAACACAGTCAGTGTGTCCAATAGGTGCCCCTCTCTTCTGCACGGGCCTCTAGTCCCTCATCCTCGCAATGAATCTTGGTGGCATGGGTTCAAAGCCACTTGCCTCCTTGTCTTGGCCATAATCTGGGAACGACAAGGCCTTCTATGTGTCAGCGTGGGACTGTGAGTACCTGCAGAAGTAGAGGTGCACAGCAACCCTGGAATCAGGGGAAAGGGTGGCTCCCCTACTAGAACACAGCCTCCCCCAGAACCACAGTCCCCAGGATGTGGAGGGAGTCAGGGCTGAGCAGGGCTAGAGGCCACAGGGAGAAACTCACAATTTGATTGTGAATGACTTAAATACCAAAAGCTGGTAGAGTACAGAAAAACAAATATATATGCAAATATTCTAAATTAAAAATTGGCAACTGATATCCATGTGTCCCCTAAATTAAAATTGTAAAGAGACAATTTCAGAAGTGCAAAATGTTTCACTGTTCGAGCATGCTAACCTAATACTCTACATCAACCTATTTAAATAGGAAAAATATGATCATGTCAATAAATTCTAGAGAGATGCTTGATAAAATTTAGCAGGTCTTCCTATAATGTATCTAAACGCATCACAATTAGGGGAAATAATTTAAGTTTGAAATAAATAATTTATGATAGAAGGAAAACATTCTAAATAGTAGCATGCTAAGCTTATTTCCATGACAGGATAGAGGTATTTACTATCCTGTTACTACCTGATATTTTTGGAAAAAAGGAAAGAATGATTAAGATGCATGGAAAAAAGAGATAACATTGTTCTTTTTGCTGAAGTATGAGTGCACACCCATGAAATCCAACATACTGTAATTTTAAAAATGTACTATAATTAATAAGAGAGTTTTGTAATTAGATTTAACATGTAAAAATCAACAACTTTCTCTTTGTTAGCAATAACGAGCTAGAAATGAAAATAACAAAATTATTCCATTAAAAAGTATCAGCAATTAATACAAAATATGTATGAATTCACTTAAAGAGAAAGGTATCAGAATGCTCCAAAATTTTTTTAAAATCTTAAAGAAGGATGTAAAATAAGATCTAACAAAACGGGAAGATTTATAAAAATATAAAGTTATGTATTATTAAAGTGTCAGTTGACCCAAAATTAAAATGTAAATTTATGCAATTCTAATTAAAAATCTTATTTCCCACCTTGGAATAATGGTCGAAAAGTGGAATAATGATAGTTTAAACAAGGAGTATGTGGTCAAAGGAGAAACTGTGAGGCGGAACAACAGTGAATTCCCAGAACCACATAGCCCAGTACATCTTGAAAGCCAGACAAAGGAGGACTTCCCTTCAGGCAGGAAGAGAGATGCGCTACAGGAGAGGGAGAGGTACAACTGGTTGTCTCGCTGAAGTAAAATTTGCGGAATCCCACCTCCCAGGACCTGCAAAATACTAAATGGGTTGATGATTTAAAGGTAAATGTAAAACACAACTGGAGTCAGAATATGTTACATCTAATTGGTTGGGGTTTTTATAAGCAAGGTAGTAAATCCAGGAGCCATAAAAAGGAATGATAAACATTTGGTTATTTAAAAATCAAATGTATTTTGTAAAGCGTAGACATCACACACAGTCACTGGACAAATGAGAGACTGAGAAAAAGTTTTTTATGCCAAGGGAATTAGGTTTAATTAAAAGGGAAGAGAACAGTTCCAATTTTCAAATATATAAAGAAATTTCACCCATTGATAATGATAGCATAAACAAATCAAGAGAAGATATGCAAAGGATACCCAGAAACAATAGATCTATGAGCTCCTATAAGCCCATAAACACATAAAAATATACTCAACATCTGTCAGTCAGGGAAATTCAAAGTAACAGTTTGACTTGGAAAATTAGAAAAGCTGGAGGAAACGGAGGAAAAATACTGTCATAGACTTTTAGTGAAAATATGAATTATTTCTCCCACAGAAAATGATTTGGAACCTTTTATGAACATTTGAACTTCTTGTATAGATCCTGGACTAAGCAATGTTATCTGTAAGAACCTATTACACAGAAATAAGTTATGAGATTTAAGGCTGTATTTACTACAGTGTCCATCGCAGCACTGTTCATATAGGGGGTGATAGAGAGATACAGTGAATGCTTTAAAAAAACTTATTACAGTAAGTGACACATTGCCAAAAATGATAGGATAAGTGTGCTCTAAGCAAGGGGTGTACATGGAGGGAAATTAATGACATTGTGTCTTTTACTGAAATAATTTTTTTAAAAATTTAAACATTCACTATATATATATATATATTTTTTTTTTTTTTCTTTTTTGGCTTTTTTGAGACAGGGTCTTGCTATGTATCCCAGGCTGGCCTCGAACTCATGGAGATTCTCCTGCTTTAGCTCCTGAATGCTGCGATTATAGGCATGCACCACGAGAAAGGGAAAAAATGTTCCCACATTCATCGTATTTTCTATAATATCTCATACTTGACCAAAATCAAACCCGTACTACCAACGACTTTGAAAATGGTTAACTAAATTATGCTATACTTATATAGTAGAATATTTTATAGTTACTTAAAATAACAAGATTAATCTTACCCAAGAATTGGAGGACAGCTCAGCATGTACTATTAAGTGAAAAATCAAGACAGGATGAGCTGCATAACACACACTGCGCTTTTTGAAGGAAAGTGTTCCAGGTTCATTATGACCGCAAACAGCTACAGTTAAGTCCTCAACCCAGGTGACCTAACTTTGTGCAAGTTAAGGATTTGAAGATGAGATAAGCCTCCATTTAGCATGGGCCTTAAACTCAGTTACAGGCATCTTTATAGGCGGAAAGGGGGAGGCGGAGCACCCAGGTCTACAGAGGGAGGCTGTCGTGTGAAGGTGAAGATGGAGGCAGAGGTTGGAGTGATGCATCTACAGGCAAAGGATGCGAGAGTGCTGGCATCACCAGAGTTTAGAAGGGAGGCTTCCTGAACTGAAAGAGGATACACTTTTGTTGTTTTCACTCACCCAATATGAGGTACTTGGTTTTGCAGCCTTAGGACAATCATGCAGAATCTAAGACCACTGTCCTGTGTGTGTTTGCTGGCCTCTGTGAACACATTCATACTCTGTAAGGCTGGAAGATAGGCAGGAAGTCATTACTACTGGACATCTGGGCCTGGGAGTGGGGCCGGGTGCTATGGAGGAGAGGGCTGGAGCACAGCGGGAGGGATGTCTGACAAAGGCCGGCCTTTACATGTGGGCTGGCCAGAGCAGGCCTGAGCCTAAGGCACAGATGTGCAGAAGGCCTAATGTGGAAATGAGGCCAAAAGGGACATGACCAGTTCTCTGGGGTAAGGAAATGGAGGTGGATATAGTAATCTGTGCATTCCCTTTCTTTGGTAGTAGATTGGTATGTAGAGAAGTTTGAACGAGATTCTCATTTTAAAATATTAACTAAAAATAAAAATAACCATGGCAAAATATTACAAAAGATGGCATCTGTTACATCTTTTGTATTCATCAACCTGAACACATACAATGCGTTGTAAGTGTCCGTAAGATCTGTCTATCTACATCTATCTTCCCTAATTGCTGCCCATTGACTTCTTGCAGGAACTAGCCTATTGGTCCATCTGCTGGGTTCTAAACCCTGGGGCTTAGGGGGATGAAATTTTCAAGAATCTCATATCTTGTTTTTTTTTACCTGTGGTAATGGCCTTGCCTGCAAAGTGTCAGGGGCTGTACTCAGCTGCTTATATTCTCCTGGAAGCAGCGAGCCAGGGCTTCCTTGCACACGCTTGGCTTAGCATGCAGGCAGGTGAGGGAGAGATGGCAGGATGTCATGGCCAGGCCTTGGGCAGCATTCTCCTTCCTCACCGCCCCCTGAGCCCTGTGCTCATGGCCTTCTGACACACCCTGCTGATGCTAAACCAGGGCTCTGGAATGGCACTGTAAAAGGCCTGGCAGGCAGTGTAAAGGGGAGAAGATGGAGAATTTCACAGCATAGTACTGAACACAGGAAAATAAATGTGGCTCCCCTTGACTTCTGCGAGTGCGCAGGGATATGGGGCTGAGAAAACACTTTTTGTATTGTTCCCACGAGGGAATAAAATGCTGTGCTGTGCTGCCTGGGCTGCCTGTAGCATTTGGGTTCCGTGTGGTCTCTCATGGAATAACCACCGAGACCAATTTCAATATTTTAAAAGTCTTATGTGGGTTACATTCAAAAGATATCGATGACACGATTTGTTCTAAGTCACCTAAGACTTAGGCTCTAAGAACTCAAAATTTAGTTTATCAGCTCTGAAACCTCGACACATTTTCACTTAGTTTTACTGAATGACCAACTTTTTAAAAATCTCTTATAAATGAATTCTAAGCTACCAGTTGTCCAGAGTCTGCCCACTTTCAGGGAACCTTGCTTCTTGACAACTGACCCTCTTAGCTCTGAGCTATTCTAGTCCTCACAGACCAAGAAAAGCTTTTCCTAGAAATAATGTTGATTATAAAATTTTTATCTTACAAAGTGAAAACCGCTTTTCAACTGCAATACTTTTCAGAGTCCCACGCGATGATAGTTATTCTCCAAGAACCCTTTAGGAGGAAAATGTATAATATCATAAATCCACTGAAACTTAGTGATCCTTTTAACATATGCATAGTTTGGTAATCTCAACACTGTTATGCTTTCTAAAGTATATGTCAAAATGTAACTTCCAGCCAAGATAAAGTGGCTTTACTGTTTTGTCCAAAATAACCATAAGAACAGAAAACAAGATGTAAAAACAGTAAAACAGTTCCCAAGACACTAGGTAACAGGCAATAGAGGACACTGATGCTCGAGACATGGCAAGAAATGAGATGAGCCCTGTGACTGATCTTCAAAAGACACTATGAAAAGAATAGGAGCACCCCCACCCCGGGCTAAATTACTCGTGAGGCTTATATCTGATAAAAGATTCATACTTAATATATACTGCAAACCCTCAAAATTGAATAAAATTCAATAATAAAAACAATCCAACTTAAAAATGAGCAAAAGATTTTAATACATTTTTAAAAATATACAGTACGTAATACATAAGCACAACACATATAAACACCACATAAAATGCGTACTTAATACATAAATGCTTAATTTAAACAATGACTTGCACACAAATCTTTGTAGAAGATTTGTTTGTAATACCACAAGCCAGGAAATAAAATGTGGTACATGTCTATAATGGAATACTACTCAGCAATAAGAAAGAACAAATGCGATATGCTACAACGTGGATAGATCTCAAAATAATTATGCTGCACAAAAGAAGGCACCCAAAATGATTATGATCTAATTTTATAACATTCTAAAAAATGCAGACTAATCTATTGTGAAAGAAAGCAATTTGGCCACCAACGGTAAGAACATGAAATTATAAATAGGCACACGATGCCCACTGACAAAGTGTGGCAGGCGTGTGCATTGGAAGGTTCTACGGCCTTAAAAAGGTGAGATATTTGGATACAGGCTACAACATGGATAAGCCTTTAGACATTATGCTCAGTAAAGGAAGGTTGTCACAAAAAGATGAATAAATGTGTCTTAGGCTACTATAACAAAATGTCTTAGACTAAGTCATTTATAAACAACAGGACCTAGTCGAGGAGTCTGAGATCAAGGTATCAGCAAATCTAGTATCCCACAGTGGCTGTCTTTGCTTCAAAGATGGCTTCTTCTTGGCAAATCTTCGCGCAGAGGAAGGGCCAGCGCAGTCTGTCAGACCCTCTGTCAGTGCTCCAAACCTGTTAAGAAGGCCACAGCCCTCATGGCCTACTCCCACCCTTAGTCTCATTTTCCTGGATATTAGGTTTCAGCATAAGAATATTGGGGAGGACACAAACATTCAGACCACAGCAGCCTGAGTCTGTGTTTATGAAGTACAGATAGAGATGGAGAAAGGAATGGTGGTTACTGGGACCTGGGGGAGGAAGTAATGAGAGATTATGGCTTAATGGGTACAAAATTTACATTCAGGAAGATAGAAAATTTCTGTGAGTGGAGGATGGTGATGGTTTTACAATAATGTAAATTTACTTAGTGCGAATGTAATTAAGCTGCATGGCTACAAGTACTTATTATGATGTACTTATTACCTAAAAATGATTTAAGAGGGTAAATTTTATATTATTTTGCCCAAATCAACACCAAAATCCACAGGAGTCATGAGGATTAGCTGCACAATTTGAGGGGCACAGTGCAAAAGGGGAATGCAGCAGCTCTTGTCCAAAAATTCTAAAGAATTTCAAGACACTGATAACAGAGCCTGAAGCCCAGCGTGGTTCCCATCTAGGCACAGGGTCCTGTGCAGTCGCATAGGTCACACCCCAGGAAGCTGGCCAGGCTCAGGACACATTCCCTCTTTTGATGGTGATGCGGTTTCATGGGTACGTACATAAGTTAAAATTTATCTAAGCAGAAATCTTAAATATATATGTTTATTGTTGGTCAATCATACCTTAGACAAAGCTGTTTAGAAGGAAGTTACAACGAGTGTGCCTTTGGAAATTAGTAGCACCTGCACAAGTCAGATAGCTTTTCTTCACACTAGTGGGTTTTTTGTGTGAATGTAGAGTATTCATATTTTTGCTTACTGGTCTCTTGTCAATAAACAGAGTTGCCTTATTTTTTTTTAATTTTATTTTTGTGGTACATTTTACATATACATAATGATAACATTCAGCATAGGGAATTTGTACATGTACATTATGTATCTTGCTGCTTTTTTTCCCATTCCCCTTCCCTCCCTTCAACCCCTCCTTAATTACAAAAACTTTGTTTCCTTTGTTTCTTTCCTTCTATTCTCTTTTTTCCTTGTCTCTCTGTTCCTTTCTCCCTCCCCTCTCCCTTGTTACCCTTCCCATTTGAACAATTTCTTCCTTTTCCCAGTATAATACATTTTAGTCCTTATCTACACTTTCAGTTTCTCACACCAGAGAAACAATGTGGTATTTAAACATGCGTGTCCGATTTATTTCATCAACCAATGAATGGATAAAAAAGATGTGGTTTTTAATATAATGGAGTACTACTCTGCCATGAAGAATGATAAGCCCGAGACATTTCTAGGTAAATGGATGCAGCTTGAAACCATACTCTTAAGTGAACTAAATTGGACACATGTGTCTTCTGACTTTAAACTCAAAGAACATAATTTGGGGAGGAATCTTAGTTAAAAACACGGGCTTGAATTGGAAGGCTGCTTCACCAAATCCTGACCTACAAAATTAGCTCAGCCTTGCTAGGAAATTGGGAAACTTTAATGAAATAGTGCAGGTCAAATATGCTGTATCTGAAATCCCTCAGACCAGAAACGTTTCAGATTTCAGATTCTTTCAGATTTTGGAATATTTACATATATATATGTGTATATATATACACACACACACACACACGCATGCGTGCACACACACACATATATATGTGTATATATATATATACACATATATATATGATGAGATATCTTGAAGGTGGGACCCAAATCTAACCATGAAATACATTCATGTTTCATACCCGTATGTCTTATGTACCCAGTCAGAAGGCCATTTGATACACTATTTTTAGTGTACTTGTGTTTTGACAGTGACTTGGTCACATGAGGTCTGGCGTGGAATTTTTCTCCTTGTGGTACCACACTGGCATTCCGAAAGTTTCAGATTTTGGAACACCGCCTATTGATTTTAGATTTTCAGATTAGGGATGCTTGACCTATAGAACATAAAGCACTCAGCCCTGTCCCTGGCAGTTTGTGCTTCATGGATACCCTGCAGTGATGTTCAGTACGTATTTCTTTCCCTGGTGCAACAACCCCTTCTGGACACACTCCTTAGTCTTAACTGTGAGGCATGTGTTTTGTGTTACACTTTAGTTCCATCACTTTCCAGGTGTGCAGTCTTGGAAATTCTACTAACTTCTAGAGTTTCAGTTTCTTCTGTACTGACATGACAATAATAGTGTCTACTTGTTATAGTTTTTGTAAGAATTAAATGAAACGGTGCATGTAAAACATGTACAACAGAGGCCTGCACATAGTACATGACGAAGATGAGTGATTATTTTATAGTTTGTCAATGAATTCTGTATTGCCCAGGAAACAGTTTGGTTTTTAGCATAATTTCCCAAATAAGCTATTAGTGATCGAGAGAATAAGACTGTAAAGTCTCAGTTTTTACCAATATTTCACTTAAAAAATTATGTCTATAAAAAGGGTCAGATGAAGGTAGCTAAATAATAAAATGCTCCATTTACTTCAATTCCAGTGGTAACAGTGGAAAGCTTGAAAATAAATAGGTGAATGTTGCTGACTCCATGTTTAATTAATAACAAAAGTTTTTATAGAGAGAGGAATGATCCTACAATCATTTGAAAATTCTACTAGTTTTTTAGAAGGATTTGTAGAAGTGTTTTTTTTTTTTTCCTGATGCTTTGTTTGCTGTAGTTTCTGCAATTCTGACAAAAGTTCTTTTAAAAACTCATTCAAATGTCTCTTTAACAGAGTGGGAGTTGTAAATGCTCTAATAATTTTTGCTATTTTCATATTTAAAAATAATATGCCCTCTAAATATTTACATTGAAGATTTGTTTTTCCTCAGATGTGTAAATAACACATAGTAATTTGCATCTCATGCATAAATCTCACTCTGCTGAATACAAATATTCAGGAAAGTTTCTTGTTTCTCTGCTCTATTTTTTTTGCTTATGATAATTCAGTTGACTAATACTTCTGAGAAGATGGGGTTGATGGTTAGAAAAGTAAGCTCTTACTACTGTTTTCCTGTGATCAGTGGTTGGAAATCGAGATTGGAATAACTAGCGTAGGTCTTTTATAAGACTGATAGGAATATTTCAAACTTAAATATTTTCCCAGACAAATGTACTAAATACGATTTTTGGTGGTGACATGTGCAGACTCTGCCTGTGTGGGGATTTATTCATAATGAGTTGTCTCTCAGGTTTCTTCAGAACAGTGCACGACTTATTTACACAGTCTGATCAAAATATACAGTAATGTTAAGTTAAAAAAATTACAGTAAAAAACACATCACCACTAATCTTCCTTGCAAAAAAGGCCTCTCACTCTGAACACGTGTGTTGTTCCTGTCAGTTTCTGGAGCACTCTGGAAGTCCTCTTATGTGTGCGTCCTTACAAGGCGTGAACAAAAATATGGTGAACAATGCTGCCAGGTGCTATCCAATGGAAAGGCAGGGTTGTAAAAGCATTATAGAGGCCTTCATCCACCTTGTTCCCTGGGCCTAGTGCCATGTGACTTCTGTCTCTACCCCAAAGTCAAAATGACCATAAAAGGTAAATGTTTTGAATCAATTCAGAACACATAGGTAGCCATGACAGTGCAACTAAAGGCACTTAGGGAGTAAGTGTGTTCGAAATGAGAGGGGTATTTTGAAAGGGATTAAAGGGCAATGTATCATTTACCATTTGTTCTCAAAATTTAAACATTTACCATATTTTTTT